>JAVYIG010012185.1:0-55397 GCA_035222895.1 Strongylocentrotus droebachiensis | reverse complement strand
AAGTGCGTTACCGATATACCAAAACATTTCCCATAGAGATTACACGTAAACGGAAAATGGAATGCACAAATCCCACTTTGTAATTGAAATATGAGCATGATCCCGGCATCTGATCGAAAAATAAAGGGCACACTTGTGATAGCTTATTGTCTCAGCTACAACATACTCAAAGTTCAGCGTAAACAAAGCTAAAACGACGGAGATATTGCTCGCAAAAGACAGGATGTAGAATCCAGTTTTGAGAAAAAGTCATGTCCCATAGAGAATACACGCAAAATGTGAAAAATTGACATGCCTCCTTTAATCGCAAAAATACGCCACGATGCCATTGTCAAAATGAAATATCGTGTTGACTGCATTTGTAGAGAATTGTCTCAGCTAGATCATATCAAAATTTGGATGAAAATTGATCAATATTTACAGAGATACAATCAATTTTCCAAAAATATGATGATGTCATAATATGCAAATTGAAATTTTGAGTTCGGAAAGCCATTATGATGACGTCATGAGTTAATTGAGGGTCAAATGTGACATGAAATCATATCTCCAATTCATATTCTATCGAAATATGAAAAAGAAATTGGATTCACTTTCCATCCTAAAGCGCTACAATGGATTTTGTATAGGCATGTTTTTGCCCATGTATGCTATGTATTACAAGAGCTCGCACGCAACGGACAATTTTTTAAACGGACGCTCATTCCGTTATTACTGAGCATAAAAAGGTGAACAAGGTATCAACATGCTTGGAAAAATGTGCCAAATATGATGACAGAGAAAATTTGGCGATTTTATGTTGAAAAATACCAGTACGGGTGAAAACGCGCGCGCATGTGTGTGTGCGCGTTTTTTTGCGAAACGCTTAAAATGGCCTGAAACGTATGCAAAATTAATTTTAAACGATTTGGAGCATTTTTATTTTCTGCGCGCGCGCTGACGCGCGGACGTACGCATGCGCGCGCGTTTTTTGACCTGAAATTGACCGGACGGATATTGACCTTAATCATGATAAATATGAATAAGAAATTCTTTTCCGTTATGAAGATATGATCATGAGTTGAAAGTACAAAAAAAAACACAAAATGGCGCCTGGATGACGTCATGAAGATTTGATGACCTTGAAAATGTTACTGTCACGTCTCATGACAATGACCTATGACTGTGCCAAAATTGAACGAAATTGACCGAACCGATCTTGAGTTATCATCGGAACAAAAAAGAGGGAGAAATAAATAAAAATAAATAATAAAGAAGAAAGAAAATTCTGACGAAAACAATAGGTGATCTGTCGAACGACAGACCACCTAACTAGAAATTTAATTCGTCACGAAGACGAATAAGGTGGTCTGTCTAAGTCTTATGATAGAATTGAGAATGGGAGAAGTTATATAGACATGTAAACAATGATGATCATGATGACCATGATGATGATCATGATAGTAAAGGTGATGATGATGATGATAATGATAATGTTATATGATGATAAAAACGATAATGTTAATGATGATGATGAGCATAAGCATGATCCTGACATCTGATTGAAAAAATAAGGAAATATTTAGATAGCAAATAGTCTCAGCTACAACATACTAAAATTTGGGAGAAAAATGTTGAATAACAACCGAGATACTGGTCAAAACACCTTGTCATGCAGATTCATGTTTTGAAAAAAGTGACCTCCCATAGACATAACACGCAAATATGACAAATTATGCATTGTCGCCTTTAATGGAATATTTAACTATGATGACGTCATCTAAATGAAAAATAAATGGCAAATTTCTGATAGAGAATTATCTCAGCTACAACATATCAAAATCTGGGAGAAGATCGATCGCCGATAAGTGAGATAATCTCAAATAAACAATGACAAAAATGACGTCATCAACAAAATACATTTGTTTGAGTTTAGATGCCAATATGATGACTTTGTTTCACTTTGTACGAGTCAGGATGGTATGAAATCATATCTCCAACTCATGCTTTCTCCAACCATGATATAAAAATTGGGGGTCAATGGACTATCTGAAGAGCTATTTCGATTTTTAAAATGGCATGTTTTTGATGAAATTTGCATTATATCGCCCATAGCAGTACGCGCGGATTTTGAACTTTGACGCACGCTCACGGCCTTATGAAATATGAAGAGTGACTGAAATTAATGTAAATTGTCAATTACGTTAAGAGGAATCCAAATCATGTAAACATTTTGAATTTGACTTTTTTCGCGCGTCATGAGCGCGCGCAACGCGCGCGGGGACATGTACGGACGGAAAATTTTGAAATGCTTAAAATGACCTGATTCGTACTCTCCTTTAGTAGTTAAGTGATTTTGAGCTTTTTAAAATTTTGACGCACACGTACGCGCGCGTCATGACCTTTATGTGACCTTTGATGACATGACCTGTTGACCCTTGACCTAAAGTATATGTGATATGAATATGAATGACCTTTGCTGATGCATCATGAAGATATGATGGATAATGTGATTTCACAAAATGGCGCCTGGATGACGTCACGATAACTTGATGACCTTGAAAATGTTCTAGACACGTGTCATGACAATGACCTATGACTGTGTCAAAATTGAATCAAATTGACTAAACCAAACTTGAAGTTATCCTGTCCACAAAAAACGGGAAGAAATAAAAATAAAGAATAATAATAAATAAAGAAAATTCTGACGAAATCAATAGGTGGTCTGTTGATAACAGACCACCTAATAAAGAAAATTCTGACGAAATCAATAGGTGGTCTGTCGTTGACAGACCACCTAACTAGAATTTAATTCGTCACGAAGACGAATAAGGTGGTCTGTCTAAGTCTTATGATAGATTTGAGAATGGGAGAAGTTATATAGACATGTAAACAATGATGATCATGATGAACATGATGATGATCATGTTAGTAAAGGTGATGATGATGATGATAATGATTATGTTATATGACGATAAAAACGATAATGTTAATGATGATGATGATAATGATCATGATCATGATGATGTTGATGATTATCATCTTCAGACCATGATGATGATGATGATGATGGTGACATTGATGATGATGATGATGATGATGATATTGATGATGATGATGATGATGAGCATGAGCATGATCCTGACATCATCTTGGAAAAATGAGGGATGATTAAGATAACATATAGTCTCAGCGACAAAATACTAGAATTTGGGAGAAAACTGTTGAATAACAACCGAGATACTGGTCAAAACACATTGTCATGCAGATTCATGTTTTGAAAAAAAGTGACCTCCCAAACACATAACACGCAAATATGACAAATTATGCATTGTCGCCTTTAATCGAATATTTCACTATGATGACGTCATCCAAATGAAAAAATATGACTTATTCTGATAGAGAATTATCTCAGTTACAACATATCAAAATCTGGGAGAAAATCGATCACCGATAAGTGAGATAATCTCAATTAAACAAAGACAAAAATGACGTCATCAAAAAAATACATTTTGTTGAGTTTAGATGTCAATATGAAGACTTTGTTACACTTTGTACGAGTCATGGTGGTATGAAATCATATCTCCATCTCATGCTTTCCCCAACCATGATATAAAAATTGGGGGTCAATGGACTATCTGAAGAGCTATTTCGATTTTTAAAATGGCATGTTTTTGATCAAATTTGCATTATATCGCCCATAGCAGTACGCGCGGATTTTGAACTTTGACGCACACTCACGGCCTTATTAAATATGAAGAGTGACTGAAATTAATGTAAATTGTCAATTACGTTAAGAGGAATCCAAATCATGTAAACATTTTGAATTTGACTTTTTCCACGCGTCATGAGCGCGCGCAACGCGCGCGGGGACATGTACGGACGGAAAATTTTGAAATGCTTAAAATGACCTGATTCGTACTCTCCTTTAGTAGTTAAGTGATTTTGAGCTTTTTAAAATTTTGACGCACACGTACGCGCGCGTCATGACCTTTATGTGACCTTAGATGACATGACCTGTTGACCCTTGACCTAAAGTATATGTGATATGAATATGAACAACCTTTGCTGATGCATCATGAAGATATGATGGATAACGTGATTTCACAAAATGGCGCCTGGATGACGTCACGATAATTTGATGACCTTGAAAATGTTCATGTCACGTCTCATGACAATGACCTATGAATGTGCCAAAATTTAATGAAATTAACTAAACCAAACTTGAGTTATCCGGGGCACAAAAAACAGGAAGAAATAAAAATAAAGAATAACTAGAAATTTAATTCGTCACGAAGACGAATAAGGTGGTCTGTCTTCAAGTCTTATAATAGATTGTAATATTTACTATATTGAAAAAGGGAGAAGTTATATAGACATGTACACAATGATGATTATGATGATGATCTTGATAGTAATGATTATGATGATGATCATCATGATGATGTTGATGAGGATGATGATCACGATCATAAGCGTGATTCTGACATCTTATCGGAAAAATGAGGGGTGATTTAGATGACATATAGTCTCAGCGACAACATACTAAAATTTGGGAGAAAACGGTTGAATAACAACCGAGATACTGGTCAATACACATTGTCATGCAGATTCATGTTTTGAAAAAAGTGACCTCCCATAGACATAACACGCAAATACTTCTTTCACGTACCCACCTGTGTCTCTTACATTCTAATCTTTCAAACAAGAGATGCAAATCACCCGGAGACCCAACAACCCTGGAAATTAATTCAATGAATATAAAAAGGGATAAATGTTGCTATGTCCGTCCACACTAGCGAGCCCACATGCTTCTGGCTATTACACACCTGTAATCCTCACTTCCCCTCTCATACTATTTCGATAGTGTGAACAGACCCGGCAACAAGGAAAAACCCTTCCAATTGTAATACAAATCTATTTCCCAAATTTGCCTAATTAAATTTAAGTCAACTGTGGCGACACGCCCAGCGACACCTAATCCAATCGGCCAAGCCGAAAAAGTAGAGCCAACTCATATTCTATCCAAATATGAGAAAAATGTGGGGGTTCTGTGGACTTCCTAAAGAGCTATAATGTATTTCGTATAGGCATGTTTTCGACCATAATTATATGCTATGTATTACAAGAGCTCGCACGCACAGACATTTACCTTGAACGGACGCTCAATTCGTTATTAATGGTCATAAAGAGATAAACATGGTATCAAATTGTTCAATATTGTATTCAATATTTCCAGCACTTAACAGAGTTTAATATTTATTATATAGAGAAAGAGAGAATAGACATGTGAACAATATATTGGTCCATTGAATGGACGCAAACATTGCATATACCGTACCTGGGCTTATAACTGGAAAAATATAAACGTCTGGGAAGGAGACTAGCATCATAGAAGGATTCAGATTTCCCGTAGGGTTGTACGCACACTATTGACATTCCTCTCCCAGAAATATAACACGCAAAATTAAGCATTTTATTACATTTTTTTGTGATTATATATATATATATATATATACATATATCGTGTTATATAGTAGTCGAAGAAAATGATCAAAAAAAAATAAGAAACGAAAGCCCCCCCCAAAAATAATTCTCTACGGATTCGATCCCGAGTCATTGATTAGGAAAGTCGGGTGCTTTGACCAATAGACCAAGTAAGTCACGGTGCTGATCTACGTTATTTAGAGTTTATATATTGCATTTTGCAAATGCGAACGCGCACAGCCTGCGCGCGCGAACGAACGCATAAATGACCACCATACCAATACAAAAAACGTACACAATTCTTCAGATTTGTATGTCCGTATAGTGCAGTGCATAGATCTACGACGTGTGCATAACTACAGTAGCCTACACATGTTACAACTTATCTATGTACTGACTGTTGCTTTTGGACTTGCTTGGACTTGGAGTTGTTACTTTTAACAGGGAGGTGCTTTGGATAATTTGACCGTGTTTGAAGGTGTAAGTATTTTAGGATCATGCTGATATAAAATAAAGTAATATTAGTTAATGTTTGAATTTAAAACCATAATCTTAGTCTAACTAAGTTAGTAGGGTGTCTGATCGCGCACTCGGTTTTGTGTGCTAAAATCCTTCCATAGAGATTGCACACACCCCTATGCAGTCTATGTACATTGTGCGCTTAAGAAAAAATGATCAATGCTTGTACCCGGCCCCCCCCCCCCCCCACTCAGAGGTCGGAATGACCGCATGCGTGTTGCCAAAATGTCCGGTAAAGGGGTACTTTTCGTGCGACAAAGGTGTTTTGGACGAGGTGTATCCAAAAATAGCTTGTGAACGCATTCTCATTAGAACTGACAGATGGATTACTTTTTAACTCAGGACATCTTGCAGAGCCAATGAACTGAGTAGATTTTAGGGTCATGAGGTCAAAGATCAAAGGGTCATATATGTATATGAGAAATTGCTTGTAATCACGATATTCTGAGAACCTGTTAATGGATTACAATTGAATTTGAATTCGAAAAATTTCTTCTGTCTTGGTTTGTAAAATTGCTCTATGACGGAGGCATCATTTTCGACTGCACGCAGTCGAATTCCATCTAGTTAAAATATAGATTCGGCCTGGATAGATATCACATAGTCCCATATACATCTTTCTGTGTACAGTGCTTTTAATTTACCAAAACTGGGCAAAATTTTGTATCATTTTGATGATTCCAGAACCTTGCAGTACACACCAATACTTATAGATGATCAACCTTTTCTGATCGATTCCACAACGTTTCTTTTCACAATGCAATTAAATTGCATGACCAGAACTGGTCTATACCTTTAATAATATAATTTCAATTATTATACAAATACGATACAGTGGATTCTAACTAGACATACCATGTTTGTTACAGGTGGATTTGGTGGACGAGGAGGAGGACGCGGTTTCGGTGGACGCGGAAGGGGAGGATTCGGCGGAGGAAGGGGACGAGAAGGTATGTCTTGAATTTTATTTTCACCATCTTCGGAACGGTAGTTACTAAGGACTTTGATGGATGAAAATTATCATCACAATATGATTGATTTCAATCCAAACAGATAAGATCATTCTCGATTTTCATGCCTCCGCTACAAAGTAGCCAGAGGCATTACTCTCAAACTGAAATAGCTTGTAATCACGATATTCTGAGAACCCGATAATGGATTACAATCAAACTTGATAATGGATTACAATCAAACTTGAATATTAAAAATTGCTTCCGTTTTGGTTTGTAAAATCGCTCTATAGCGGAGGCATCATTTTCGACTGCACGCAGTCTAAGTTCCATCTAGTCTTATTGTGTTAATCAAAAGTTAAATAATAATTATTCTGTGTGTGTCGCGTAGTCCCACATACATCATTCTGTGTACAGTGCTTGTAACTTTACCAAGACTGGGTCAAATCTCATCATTTTGATGATCCAGATCACACCAATAATTATATGCTAGCTGAGCAACCTTTTCTGATCGATTCCACAACGATTTTTTCACAATGCAATCGCATGACCAAAACTGGTCTTTGCCTTTAAAGGTACTATGTCCCATTTGCAGGCCAACAAAATGAAAAGGTTAAATTCCAACAGCATTTGAAAGATAATACTAATTTAGAACTTCCCTAAAAAAAGGGGGGCTTGAAAATGTCTTTAAGTTGGAAAATAACGACTATTAGTTGTCGAATCGACTTAAGAGCTATAGATATACATATATTGTCACATGTATAGATGGGTGAAGCTCTCCTCTATCATATGATACCAACAAATCTGATAATAATTCATACTTGGATGAACACTGGCCATTTTTGAAAGGGTATGAAAATTAGATTGTGCAAGATTTGGCTGTTCGATTAGCTGAGCGAGAAGTCCCCCAGCATAACAATTGTTAATGATCTGATGAATTTATGATTAATTACGATGGATATGGGTTTGTGCTGTGTATGATCTGTCCCACCTCTTGCCCCACCCCACCCAACTACATTTAAAGGAATATGAAATCCTGATTTTTAGTGTTATTGTGTTAATCAAAAGTTAAATAATTATTATTCTGTGTGTGTCGCGTAGTCTCATATACATCTTTTTGTGTACAGTGCTTGTAACTTTACCAAGACTGGGTCAAATCTCATCATTTTGATGATCCAGAACCTTTCAGTACACACCAATACTAATATGCTAGATGATCAACCTTTTCTGATCGATTCCACAATGTTTTTTTCACAATGCAATTGCATGACCAAAACTGGTCTCTGCCTTTAAAGGTACTATGTCCCATTTGCAGGCCAAAAATATGAAAAGGTTCAATTCCAACGGCATTTAAAAGATAATACTAATTTAGAACTTCCCTAAAAAAGGGGGGCTTGAAAATGTCTTTAAGTTGGAAAATAACGACTACCGTATTAGTTGTCGAATCGACTTAAGAGCTATAGAGCCAGTAAGTAATGGTCTGATTTTGAGACCATTGTACCGAATGGTCGTACATTTTATGCTGCGCAAAGATTTAATCAGTTTAATTTTGGCCATTACAAGCAGAAGTGGGATATTGATGTAGACACAAATGCTAATGTACCCTTTACAGCTCATTTTATGTACATGTATGTTATTACCAAAGAAGAAAGCCAGTGAGTCACTCCATAGTGTCTGACAGTGAAGTCTAGCAAGTAAACAGGTTTCTTTGCATAATTTGAATATTAGGACACTGCTAACGTTTAAATTTCACAGATAGGACATACATGACATATTCATAATTCCTGCAAAGTTCTACAAAATTTGATGTTGGCTGCAAAAGGGACATAGTATTTATAAGCATTGAATGAGGGCTCACTATTTGTATTTATTTTTGTAATATATTCATATTGGTATTTTATGAAATGCAATTGTTTTTTTTCTTGTCTTTTTTTATTTCAGGTTATTGACTGTTTTTCAGAGTTGCAGAGAGTAAGTTGATCTGCTTAAGAAGGCTGAAGTCAAGTAGTTTTTAAATTAAAGCTACGATGGAATGAAACAGATCTGCATAATTGGGAACATAATTAAACGTGGCATAGGAAAGCTATGGCTTAATAAAATTTTCTATATAACATTTTTGACACTTCCGTAGGTATGTAACATAATTTTGTGGACAATTCTCAATACTCTTCCATTGGGTGTTGCTAAAATTTGAAGAGAATCCATGAATTATGTAAGGTGTCAATAAAGAAGAAAAGGTTTTTTTATTTAAACACCTAGTGCAAACGTATAGATGTTTTTTTATTTTAGTCCAATGCAATACATATAGTACTTGGATAAGTCAAAAATTGCTATGGTTAAAAGTCTACATGTAGCCCAACCTGTTTTGTCCTATTATTTTATGATCCTTCTAAATCAAAATTTGTCTAAGTGAAAGCTATTTTATGGGTCCCATAAGATTTGAGTTAGGCCATTAAAAAATATATACATGTTTAGCGTCCCTGCCCGCTTCCTTTTGGGGGCCGCCTCCTATTTTTTTTTTTTTTTTTTTTTTTTTTTTTTACAATTTTGATGATGGCTAGGTGGCTTCCAAAGAATCAATGGAATCTTGATACATATTTGTACTGCCCTCATGTTATCTGAAAGAAAACTATCAGGATGGATAATTAATCTAGGTGACCTTCGGGGAAAAATCAATTCTAGCATGTTAATTTAGCATCAAAAGTGCATAAGGGAAGTAGTGTTTTGTCAAGTCCAGGGCCCTGTTGTATAAAACTATTGTATCTTTACAATTAATGGTATCTCTGCAAACTATGGTAATTACCATAGCAACACTGCTTGATAGCTGATCAAAATCAAGAAATCAATGGTATTTCAGACTTTGTTCATGTATGGATATGGAAAGAACAATGGTCTGTTTAGTGAATTTAAAGGTCAGATGTTATTCATAGCAGTCATTGTATGATACTATGAAATGGCTCATTAACATGATATGTTAGAGGAACCATTTTAAGAACCATGTTATGATTTGGATGTTGTATGCATATTTATCTTTTGGCAGTGGCCTAATGTTAGACATAAATACATGGTTTGATAATGTTTTGTATATATTTTTTTCCTTTAACAGTTCATACTACTAGTAACAACGAGGTCATCACTGGGTGTTTGGACAAACCAGGGTTCTTTCAGTGACGGTAAATATTGGAATGCATATTCTGTCTCTCATTTTTTAGGGTTGGCTCCACAATTTGGTAGGCACTTTTGACTGAGGCTATGTTGACAAGAAGCGGAGTTGATTTACATGAAAGGTCACCAACTATGAATATTCATTACAGGTCCTACATACCATGCGTTTCCTATTCGACTATGAATATTCGCCTCATCTCCTTTACGTTAGCAAACCAACCTCCTTGCCGCGCCCAGCTCCCGAAATAAACTTCTAAAATATTCAAATGAAATGTAGTGCCTGATGGATCAAGAAGCCTACTAATTATGCCACTGATGGCTGACCTTTTGTAGTAAACACTTCCGCCTCCCGTCAAGTTCACCTCAAAAGTGCCTAGCAGCCATTTTCCCTATCGCATATAGCCGATATCAGCCGATATCAGCTCTTGATACCGATATCGGGGACAACAATGTTGGCACATAAAGTTCCAGTTCCAGTCGATAGCTATAGCGAGCATACACTGATATTTCCTTGCTTTTTTTCGTGCGTGATTGTTCTGCTGAAATCATGTTTTGCATCGTTAGTGTAACATTGCGTGGCTTCACAGAAGAATCCCATTTGAATATTAACTGTATAAAAACACGATTATTCGCTAGATTAGGAACAAAAGGGAGTTTTTGCTAGGCTGACCACGTCTACTAATACATTGTCAACTACGTTCTGGCCAGACTCTGAAGTTCAGTTGCTAGTGCTCAATAGACACTTTCACGGTTAAGGCCGACATGTTATTTTACGAGTAAACATTGCGTCATCAATATTTTCAGACGCGCATGTATTGTTGCGTCACTGCCTGCGCCGCTCACGCACATCATTTTGACATGCCAGGGGGCGCCATTTTTTTGGCTCAAGTATGAACATGCAAGGGATAATGTGATTAGATTTTGGAGTCATAAGGTCAAAGTTCAAAAGCCACAGAAGTCGGTATATACCGGTACTTAAAAATGGTTCGTTCTCATGATACGTATGCATAAGGGAAGAACACTGATTAGGGTAAATTCTGGGGTTACGAGGTTGAAGGTCAAAGGTAATAGAGATCATTAATTACATGAAAATGTCAATTTTCGCGATAACTTTAGAACCCTATGATGGATCAGCATCATATTTGGCTCATGTGTACATGTGGGAGGGATAACGGTCTGATTAAAGTTGGGGTCATAAGGTCAAAGCCCATAAAGTTTATTGAATAAATGAAAGTAGCTGCACATGTCTGCTCTGGTAATGGCGGAGGCATAAATTTTGACTGCGTGGTAAAGCATTCATCTAATTTCATAATTGCATGTCTTTGTACTGAGTTCTCATTGTAAAATAGATGTATAAGTTTGTTATTAATGAAAGTATGTAATAATGCTTTGGTAGAGTTTAGGGCTGCACAATATTCCATATTTGGCTATTTTATATCAGTAGGTTTGATATCAAAACATGATGATACATTATATTGTCCCCCATGAATAAATCAAATTTACATACCATTTTTTCTTCAACTTGGTAATGCATAGACAGGTGCACTGGCAAGAGAAAAGTGGTTGGGTAGACCTTTTTATGATATTTTACCTTGGAAACTGATGGATTGGATAAGGGATAATGATTGATGACAATATGAGGAAGTTTTATCAGAAACATTGATATTTGGTATTTCTTTACATTGACGTGAGAGGTGATAATCCCAATATTGTTTATTTATTGAAGTTTCAATTTTACGATATTGTGATATTATCATGATATTGTGCAGCTCTACTAAAAGTTGATTGGTTATTGATTGTATTTTTGTTAAATAAAACTCTCTTGTTTTGTATTTTTGCAGGTTCTGTAGACGTTGAAGACTTCTAAGAGGGCAGAGCGTTTGTTTTCTTTCTCTATTGTTCTGTTCAGTGCATCTAGCACAATTTGTGATAAAACACAAGTGTAACTAACAATTCTTCTGTCCTTGTACTGTTTTGTGAAATTTTATGTTTGTAACTTTCTATCCCTTTGTTTTTTTAGTGTCTGGCAAAAAGCTGTAAGTACACAAAAAACTTGTTTTGTGTAGAAATATTTGTCGAACTCACTAACCTGGGCCAGCAAATGCCTGGTCCTGCATGTCCTGCAAGTTCCGAAACGAAAGAAAAAAAGAAAAATACTGTCATTGAATTGAAAAAAAAAGAAAAATACTGTCATTGAATTGAAAAAAAAAAAAAAAAAAAACCTCGGCCAGCCACAGCCTGGTCCTGAAACGAAAGAAAAAAAGAAAAATACTGTCATTGAATTGAAAGAAAAAGAAGGAAGAAGCATTTGAGTTTGATTGATTATAGAGAGGATTGATTACAAACTGTGGAGCTGAACTGATAAAACATTTTGAGGCAAATTATCAAGATATGAACGAGAGATTGATTGATCGAGTGTAAAGTGTAAAGAAAGAAAATTGAATCGGGATATATAGAGTTTTAGAAATAAATGCGACATTGATTGATTGGAGAGAGAATAAGAAAGAAAATTAGTTGAAGATATACAGAGTTCCAGAATTACAAGTGAGTTACATTGATTGCAAAGAGAGAAAAAAGAAAATTGAATCAGGATATATAGAGTTTTAGAAATATAAGCGAGCTTGATTGATTGGAGAGAGAATAAGAAAAAAAATTAGTTGAAGATATACAGAGTTCCAAAATTATAAGTGAGTTACATTGATTGCAAAGAGAGTTGAAAGAAAATTAGGTGATATACAGAGTTCAGGAAATATAAGTGAGGTACATTGATTGCAAAGAGAGAAGAAAGAAAATTGAATCGGGATATATAGAGTTTTAGAAATATAAGCGAGGTACATTGATTGCAAAGAGAGAAGAAAGAAAATTGAATCGGGATATATAGAGTTCCAGAATTATAAGTGGGCTACATTGATTGCAAAGAGAGAAGAAAGAAAATTGAATCGGGATATATAGAGTTTCAGAATTATAAGTGGGCTACATTGATTGCAAAGAGAGAAGAAAGAAAATTGAATCAGGGTATATAGTTTGATTGGAGAGACAATAAGAAAAAAAATTAGGTGAGGATATACAGAGTTTCAGAATTATAAGTGAGCTAGATTGATTGCAAAGAGAGAAGAAAGAAAATTAAATCGGGATATATAGAGTTTTAGAAATATATGAGCAAGCTTGATTGATCGGAGAGTTGATAAGAAATAAATTTGGGTCAGGATATATAAGTGAGCTTGCTTGCAGAGAGAGTAAGAAAGAAATTTTAATTGTTTTAATCATACAGAGAAGAAATAGTACACAGGAGTTCTGGAAATATAAGTGAGCGTTATTGAGTACGCCAATTACAGGGTGCAGAGATTCCGAGTAAAGAGAGTAATTCCCAGATTTGGGTCTAAATACAGCTTGATTGACTTCATCAAAAATCACAAAATGAAGGTCAGTGATAGAAATACTGAACGCCATGTTGAAGAGACTTTAGAGTGTTATATATGTGGAAAAGATCTTGATGGCAAGGAGAATGAAGTGAAATGTGAAAGTTGTCCTAACTCTTACCATGTGGCATGTATGAATATCTCTTGTGAAGATAAATTTAGTGACATTACACTTGTATGGATTTGCCTTTGCGGAGATAACAATATTTCTGTACGTATGTTTGACCATCTAGGTATCCCTATTGATGTCAACCAATACGAATGCATCAGTCCAGAACATGAGATCATGGAAGAGCCTGACGGCACACCTGATGAATGCTTTACCTCAAGAGAGATTGAAAGAAGCCGTAGAGGCCGCTTTACAAAGATGAAAAGGTATGTGAACAAAGGACATAAGCGGTCGATATCCCCCAAAGAAACAAATACAAAAAAGAGGAGAAATGAAAGGTACGTTGATGACTGTAAGAATACGTCAACATGTGATCAGTCGGAAAATGTAGAAAATGCAGTTGGCAAGGAAAAGGAATCTGGTTCAAGATGGGACTCGATAAGATCACGAAAGGCAAAACGCTTGGAGAAAAGACAAGGAATGATTTCTGTAGATAACAAATACAGACATGAGGATGAGTGTTCACATGAGAACAAAAGAGAAAAGGGAGTGACATACATAGGAAAAGCAATGAAGCATCTGTACCGCAAATCAAACAGGAAAATCAAAGTTCCAAGTACTGAAAACCAATCAAAAATGACACAAGATAATGAAAAATCAAAAACGAGTGTATCAAGCACAAAGAAACAAATAGAGGTGCCGGAGATCAGTGAAAATGATTTGAAGGTAACACGTACAGGTACGGTTTCTCATGAAGAGACAAACATGTGTGAAGATGGTAATGACGAACATTGTTTGAAGTCGAATGAGATGGCTATGTTGTACAGTAAACAGAAATCTCCTAGTGAATGGTCTTCTTCAGATCTTGATGCTCTTGTAACATGTTCAATTGATATGCTTTCTGCTAGCCCTGATGACGTATCTGAGAGTATTTGTAAGAAAGGTGATGGCACATCTCTTGGCGAACCAAAGACAGGACCTATTACCAAGTACGCACATCCAGACTCACTGGTCAATACCCTTGAAGAATCACTCAAGAATTGTGATGGCTGTCTTATGAACTTTGGTAAGCAGACTTTTCTCATAATGTCACATGAAACAGGTTACTACATCTTTGATGCACATTCCAGAAGTAGAAAAGGGTGTCAAAGTAAGCAAGGAAAAAGCATTCTCATGCATACTAAAACTTGGCTCGGAATATACACTTATTGCATACAATTGTTGAACTCTATGAAGCTCTCGTGTGAGGAGACATACAAGCTGACACAGGTGACAGTTGCACACAGGTCAAGTACTGATGCATTGAAACACACAATCCCAACAGATACAATTTCACAGGATAAGGTAGATGAAAGTCTGATGGTAATCCAAACTGAAGATCGTTCCGTATCTAAACCTGAATCAAGCCAAGATAAAGTACATGTAACACTCAATTGGAAAGTGCAAGCAGAACCTACCAAACCCACTGATGAAATAGATGTTGATCTCAAATCATACAGGAAAGTGCAAGCAAAACCTACCAAACCCACTGATGAAATAGATGTTGATCTCAAATCATACAGGAAAGTGCAAGCAAAACCTACCAAACCCACTGATGAAATAGATGTTGATCTCAAATCATACAGGAAAGTGCAAGCAAAACCTACCAAACCCACTGATGAAATAGCTGTTGATCTCAAATCCTACAGGAAAGTGCAAGCAGAACCTACCAAACCCACTGATGAAATAGATGTTGATCTCAAATCATACAGGAAAGTGCAAGCAAAACCTACCAAACCCACTGATGAAATAGATGTTGATCTCAAATCCTACAGAGTTCATGCTGGTGGCAAAAACCAAAAAAAAGGTAAAGCAAGGAACAAGAAAGGTCAGTTCACCAAAGCAAAAAAAGTTCATGATGGAAATAACTCTTCTGATAAATCAGAGATTAGATTTGACAAAGATGAAGGAATAGAATTAGCAGTAAATAATGAGAAGCTGGATACAAAGAAATTTATGAATGCAGGTGAAAATGATGAAAACTCAGACCAGCATATTTACAATATCAAAGACGATAAAGGTTCAGATGGAGTTGTGCAGGCTGATTCAAAGAATAATCTGTTGAAACTGAATTTTGATGAAAATAGGAAAATTGAAATAGATAATGATAGTGGCAGTGATATTCATATACCAGTGAAACGTTCGTGTGCAAGAACTTGTATAGAATCTGATACAGACACAAGTCCTGGATATGATATATTCGATAAAAGCGTTTCACCAGAACGCAATATGTCTTTGAATGTTTCTGATCAACCAAAAGATATGCCCAGAAATGAACAAGTAGACAATGTCTGTGAATCAGTATTGAAAAATTATGATATGATGACAATTGATTTGACAGATGTTTCAGATGGTCTAGAGGAAGATGCAATGTTTGATAATGAATTAAAGAATAAAAGCTTTGATACAGGTAAACATGATACAGACAATGATACTGATATGTCACTAAATGATCATGCTCATTCAAGAAATCCTTTAGAATCTTCTTTAGATTCAAACATCAAAGATGAAGACATTGAAAAGGCAATAGATGCTAATATGTACACATGTACTGATGAAACAGAAACAGAAGTTGAATTTGTAGCAAGTCTTGGATTAGGTGATAGACCGGATAAATATTTCAAATTCTTACCCCTCTCGAAGAATGACAAACAGAACATTTGTACAAAATTGAATATCAGATATATAGGTACAAGCTGTGATTCAAGGTTAGATAGAGATAGCTTTATCGGAATTCCTTTACATAGTAAACAAATTATTGGTGACGGCAATTGTTTCTTTCGTGCAATTTCATATGCAATTTCTGGAACTGAGCATAATCATGCAATTCTAAGAAATGCCACGGTAAAACATTTATTGCAAACCAAGGACATGTTTAATAATACATTGAGGCAAGAGTATAGAACAGTCAGAGAATATGTTTCGAAACGTAGAATAATGGAAGACGGAACGTGGGCTACAGATACTGAAATTAGTGCTTTAGCAAATTTAATCGATACCGATATTTATTCATACAATGACCAAGTACCATGTTGGCAATTGTTCTCTGCAAAAGAACCTGGAAGAATAAATATTGTAACCTCTGATAAGGGAATTTATATACTATACACAGGAAATATTCATTTTAATGCTGTTGAATCTGTTGAAATTGATGAAGTGGTGGATAAGTCTCCGATAAATCACGATGAGAGGAAAGGTACTGCAAATCTTTTTGACATGACATATGAACAGTGTGCAAGTAATCAGTCTGAATCAGTCGTTCACAACAAACGTAACACCAAGGATGAAACCCCTGAAAGTAATCACAAAGACAAATGCGCAAGAGTCAATACACACATAACGCTTGTTGCCCAAGGGACATTCAATCAAGGTCATACAAGATTTGGTTACTCAAGTGGAAAGCAGTGTGTTCCCAATTCACTATCTGCACTGTTGTATAGCAAAGTAAAAAATGCCAATGATTGGAAAAGTACAGATCTAGACAGGATTTTGAACAACGGTGATGAATTATATCGTTACATACGACGATCCACTTCACTCGACAACGAATACTTATTGATATCTGATCTATTTGAATATTTGGATGCGTACAATGAATTGTTTAACATAAAATGTCGTGAACCAGTCACTGGATTGTTAGATGGAGATGAAATGATATTGGCCCAGTCTCTTTCGATGACATTGAAGCAAGCAATCGAACAAGAACTCTGTACTGATTCTGATGCATGTTTTGTGACATTTGCTGGAAGTACTTTGATTGTATTATCTGGTCAAGATGGTTTCTTTGTATTTGATTCACATTCCAGAAGCAGTCGAGGTTTTCAGATTGATAACGGACACAGTGTTGTACTTAGTACTCCAAATTGGCAAGGTGTGTACAAGCATTGCATGAGGTTAGCAAAAACAAGGGGATGTCCCATGCACACTGAATATGAGGTAACTAGTGTATGTGCAAAAGCAACTTCCGGTAAGAATGAAACCTTGAAAGGCTATCCACAGTTACAGGATGTTTTTTGTAGTCAGATTCCATCGTCAAATAGTCACAGTGAAAGTCAGTTTGAAAGCTCTGGATGTTCCATACATTGTGAAAGCTTTGATGAAGTTCAATTGGAACTTGAATTGGATGAGAGTGTTTTCCCACAAAAAATGATTGATAGCCCAAATCTATTTCTCTTTCCTGAAAAAGCAAATGAAACAATCATTCATGATTTACATTATAACGGTCAGCAATTCAAACTGAAGAGTGTGACAATTGGCTTAACCAAATTAAAAGAATCACAGCTAAATAATAGTTGTCTTTTGAAAGGAAATGACTCTATAAAAACAGAATATGAAAATAAACAAAAGGGAGACTCCAACAACTGTACTAAATGTGAAAATGACTCTGATAAATTGAATTTAGTGAACGAAGTTCAGAATTCCAACTTTATCTTAAGCAGGAAACGAAAATGGAGTAACTTCGAAAGCGATGCGAAAGTTGATGTTGACCTTGGCAAGGACATTCGAAAAACCAAATTGGTGAAAATGAATGAGAACGACAGCTTAAGAATTGACGCAAGCGAATGTGCTGATAGTAAAGACGACTTAATAATAATTGGAGAAGTTCATGTTAGAAATGTAGACCATGGAAAAAAAAAAAAAAAAACAGACAAAGTTCTAATCAAAAAAGGAAGCGCAATAGACAGCATATGAGAGAAAAACGAGCCTTGACCAAAGATGAAATCATTAAGAAAAAGGAAAAATGTCCCCACAATGCGCAAATGAGGAAAATTAAATCAAAGAATAAATTTCAAAATGATTTAACCTACAAAATGGAAAAAATAAATGAAGTAAAACAAAGACAAAAAGAGAATTACAACGCTGATTTATCACACAAAATAAAGCAAGGAGCTTATGTCAAACAAAGGCAAAAAGAAATGTATAAAGAGGATTCAAATTTCAGGAACAAACAGCTAAATATTATGAGAACCAAATATCATTCTGATTTACATTATAAAAAGAAAATTTTGTATAGAAATAAACAGAAATATTTGATAAATGAAGGATTCAAAGAAAATGTTAAAACAGCTATGAGGACAAAAATGAAAAATAAATATTCGAACGATGAACATTTCAAGGAAAAACAACGAGATACCATGAAAAAACGAATGAAGCAATTATATCGCAATGATCAACAATTCAAACGAATTCACAAAAGCAAAATAAGAAGTAAATACCAGCACGATGAACAATTCAAACGAATTCACAAAAGCAAAATAAGAAGTAAATACCAGCACGATGAACAATTCAAACGAATTCACAAAAGCAAAATAAGAAGTAAATACCAGCACGATGAACAATTCAAACGAATTCACAGAAGCAAAATAAGAAGTAAATATTCGAACGATCAACAATTCAAGGAAAAACAACGAGATACCATGAAAAAACGAATGAAGGAATTATATCAGAACGATGAACAATTCAAAGGAATGCACAAGAATAGAATTAGAAGTAAATATCGGAACAATGAAAATTTTAAACAGATAAAAAAGTCAAATATGAAAATATTGTCCATAATTAGATATAAAGGCAAAGAATTTAAGGAAAAGAAATTGATGAGCTTAAAAATGAAATATAAAAGAATTGAAAAATATAGGCAAAATGTAATAAAACAAAACCGAAAAAGGTCTGTACTTCGAACAGTAAAATTGTCCGAGTTTGATATTGTACTTGAAGAATTTAGAAAGATAATTTCTCATGGCCCAGAATATGTGTGCTGTGTATGTTTAAAACTTCTCTTTGAGAACCAAGTATTGAAATGTAAAAAGAGTAATTATACAATTCAGACATGCATAAGTGAAGAATATTTGCATGTTTGCAATTCAGAATGCCGGTCAAAATGTTTAATAGGCCAGTCAGCCAGATCGTCCCTATGGATATGCTTCACCTGTCATAGAAAATTGCAAGCTGGGAAAGTACCTGCAGAAGCAAATATGAACAATTTACAACTACATGAAGTTCCAGAAGAACTTGCCAATCTGAACAATTTAGAACAGCATTTGATTGCATTGAATATCCCTTTCATGAAGTTGATGGCCTTGCCTAAAGGTGGTCAAAATGGAGTCCATGGCCCAGTCGTGTGCGTGCCTTCAAACACCTATGAAACAGTACATATGTTGCCAAGACCACAGACTGAAGATCAATTGATCCGTGTTAAACTCAAAAGAAAATTGTCGTACAAAAGCTATTATGAGTACAAATTTGTAGATAAATCTAACTTGCTTAAGGCTCTGCAGTATTTAAAAGCAAGTAACAAGTGGTATTTTGATGTTACAGTAAATGATAAATGGGAAAACTCACTTGAACGAAATGAAAAAGATAATGAAAAGGAAGAAGCAGTGGAAATTGGTGGTAAAGCTCGTTTAGCAAAATATTGGAAGGAAATGGAAGAACAAATTGATTATATTTTGTCCAAAGACAAAAATGCTAATGAAAACATGCAAGACAACAGTAAAGTACAAACAAAAATAGATGACAATGACACTGAAGACGATATGGAAGAACGATTACGCGGTATTCAGTTAGACTCGTGTCTCCAGCCAGTAGATATTGGACAGGAAATATTAGATCAGTATTTTGAAGACATAATATGTTGTGCTCCTTGTGAAGGAAGAAGCCCTGTATCAATTCTACAAGATGAAAGCAATGAGGCCAAATGTTTCCCAGTATTATTTCCTAAAGGTCAACCAACATTCCATGATAGAAGAGATGAAAAAATAACATTAGGACGTTATCTGCATAACCGACTGATGCACGTGGACAATAGATTTGCTCAGAATACGGATTACATCTTTTATGCACAATATATTTATGAAATTCAACAGGTTATATCACAAGTTTCTATCGCATTAAGGCAAAGTCCAAACAAAAAAGATGATTCGTCTTCAATAACTGCCTCAGATTTGAAAGATGCAGAGAAAGTTAAAAAAATACTAAAATCAGACAAGGGCTATAAATTTTTAAAGCAAATTCGTGGAACACCTCCGTTCTGGCAAAAGACACAAAAAGATGTACTTGCAATGGTACGACAGCTTGGAAAGCCGACATGGTTTGCTTCTTTCTCATCTGCCGATATGAGATGGCCAGAATTAATGAATACATTGCTTAGACAAAAAGGAGACACCAGGGAATCGAGTGAATTAGACTATAAAGAAAAATGTAATCTTTTAAGATCGAATCCAGTAACAGTTGCCAGAATGTTTGATAAAAGATTTCACACTTTTATGAAGACAGTAATTTTATCTCCAGCTGCACCGATCGGTAAAATAGTTGATTCATTTTGGAGAGTAGAGTATCAAGCTCGAGGTTCCCCTCACATTCATGCCTTGTTCTGGGTTCAAAATGCTCCACAGTTGGGTATCGATAAAGATGATGATGTCGTACAATTCGTAGATAAATACATTTCTTGCCAGAAGCCGGATGAAAAGGAAGATCGAGAACTACATGAAATAGTAAGCAAGGTCCAACAACACAGTAAGAAACATTCTAAATCTTGCACAAAAACAGGAAAAGCATGTAGATTTAATTTCCCAAGACCACCATCTGAAAAAACATTCATTGTAACACCTGTTGAAGAGATTCCAGCTAAAGATTGTGGGAAAGTGCAAAATAAGGGAAAAGACAATGATCAAATTAAAGCTTCTAAAAAGATTAAAGATGATGCAGAGAAATTGTTGAAGTCAGTTAAAGATGCATTATCCAATGGAATGGAGTACAACAATGTAAACCATCTCTTTGAAGAGCTTGACATTACACAAAATCAATTTGAAAATGCACATAATGAATTAGCATCACAACAAAGTATAATCATCAAGAGACAGATACAAGATGTATGGGTAAATCAGTTTAATCCAAGTCTCCTTAGAAGCTGGAACGCCAACATGGATTTGCAGTATGTAACAAATGTATTTGCATGTGTAGCTTATATTGTATCCTACATGTCAAAAGCTGAACGAGAAATCGGAATGCTATTGAGTCATACACTATCTGAAATGAAGGATGGAAATGAAAACGCAAAGGAAAGCATGAAAAAACTTGGCCAGGTGTACATGCAAAATCGTGAAGTGTCTGCTCAAGAAAGCGTCTATCGTGTTTGCAGTCTCAGATTGAAAGAATGTTCTAGGAAAGTGGAATTCATTCCTGTTGGACCCGACCCTGTCAGAATGAGTTTACCATTAAGCGTTATAAAAAGCAGACCAGATAACGATAATGATGATGATGAGAATGTTTGGATGACTAGCAAGCTCGACAGATACAAAGCTCGACCTAGAAATGCAGAATTCAGTAATATGTGTCTTGCAACGTTTTTTTCTCAGTTTAGAATCTTAACTGCATCCCAAAAGCCAAGTGCAAGAAGTAAAAATGTCTTTAAATTAGATAATGATCTGGGATATATTCAGAAGCGCACACGTACAGCAGATGCAGTTGTAAGATATCCCCGATTTTCACCCATCATCTGTCCTGAAAAATATTATTTGAGCATTTTGCAACTCTTTCTGCCATATTTTGAAGATGAACAATTAAAGCCGCCAACCTTTGAAACACATCAAGAGTTCTATGAGACAGGTTCTGTGAAAATACGTGGATGTGAATTAGAGGAAGTCTGGTCAATTGTGTGTACTAACCGAAACAAGTTTGAAATGAATGCTGATGCAATTGATCATGCACAGGAGCATCTTAACAAATTTGGTCCACACGAAGATGCATGGGGTCTTTTATGTCCGGAAAAGGAAGTAGAACGACTTGAACATCCCAAAGAAATTGTAGATGTCGAAGATTGTGATGGAGATCTTGATATCCCGGATTTAAAGCATGAAAAGAAAAAAGATGACTATAGCATCGAATTTCGATCTGTAAAGATTTCCAAACAGGATGGACATTCTTTGATGAGGTCTTTGAATGAGAAGCAACAGACTGTTTTTTACAAAATACGACAGTGGTGTTTAGATAGAGTAAATGGAAAATCGGTCGAACCGTTTCATATTTTTCTAACTGGTGGTGCTGGCACTGGAAAGAGTCATTTGATTAAATGTCTTTACTATGAAGCAACACGTATACTAGCCCGAATGTTGCCACATCCCGATGATGTCTCAGTATTGAAAATGGCTCCAACTGGAGTAGCTGCATACAATATCAATGGCCATACTATACATAGTATTCTTTCTATTCCAATCAATGCACAAAAACTGTATCAACCGCTGAGTGATGAGAAAATAAATGTCCTTCGAAATAAGCTGGCTCAAGTACAAATTTTGATCATAGATGAAGTATCAATGGTAGATCAAAAGTTGATGTCTTACATTCACGGTCGCCTACGACAAATAAAACAATCACGCGATCAAACAGCTTTTGCTGGTGTTTCAGTTATTGCTGTGGGAGACATGTATCAGTTACCTCCAGTCTTTGGAATTCCTTTATATAAAGACACACTCAATGGTGTATTATGGAATGATAATTTCAAGAAAGTAGAACTTGAAGACATTATGAGACAAAAAGACGATACCCAATTCGCTTTTCTCTTAAATAGATTACGTGTAAAAGAAGGGGATGAGATTCTCTGTGATGAAGACCTAGCAATGCTCAAGTCTTGTGAAACTGGTGAAAAATGTGAAAATGCTCTGCATATCTATTCATGTAACAATCAAGTAGATGCTTGGAACAAGAAATTATTGCATAAAAGATGTGCCGATGTGATATGCGTAAAAGCACAAGACATGGACAAAGATGGTAAAAAAGGAAACAAAATACGAGAAAAACCTTATACAGGTATGCAAACACAGCTGCCTCCTTATCTGTGGATTGCAGTTAATGCTAGAGTGATGTTGCTCAAGAACATTGATGTTAGTAAAGGCCTGACAAATGGATGTTTTGGAAATGTAACAGAAATATTAACGGATCATACAAATTTAAATCCAGTATGCATCAAAGTTAATTTTGAGATGGCCGATGTTGGTATTCATTCAATCGAAATGTCCCAAGAATCCATTGGTAAGAAATATGTGAGAAAACAATTTCCACTTAAGCTTGCTTATGCTTGCACAATACATAAAGTACAAGGTTCGACATTAGAAAAAGCTGTTGTATCATTAAAAAATGTGTTTGAATCTGGACAGGCATATGTTGGGCTCAGTCGTGTTACTTCGTTATCTGGACTTGTGATAGAACATTTCGATCCTAAACGTATATATTGTAATCCAGAAATTAAAGAACGCATTGAGATTATGAAGCCGTTTATCGAGAAAAGCACTTCTGAGGATATTCATGATTATAACTTTTCTTTGATAATGCAAAATGTACAAGGATTAAAACAGCATTTTATCGATTTCAAATCCCAGTGCCAATTTGTGAATGTAGATTGTATTTGCTTGACCGAAACATGGATTAATGATGATGATCTCTGTGACGTTGTTTTAGATAACTTTCGATTTTATCATCAGCCACGACATCTTTCATACTGTAATTCTGGAGTTGGAAATGTACTCAAAGAACAATCGCATGGAGGTGTTGCAATGTATATAAAGAATACATATTCAAGTAGATTAGACATATCTGTCGACAACTTAGAGTTTATTGCAATTCTTGTCACCAAACCAGTTTCTGTTGTGATTTCAGTTGTTTATCGACCTCCATCATATAGTATCAAATCATTCTGTGAATCATTAGACAATTTGCTAGATGCATTACACAAAATAAGCATTAGATGTATTGTGATGGGAGACTTTAACGAGGATTTGCTTAAAGGTTCTTCACAGGTAAGCAAGCTAATGTGTAATAAAGGTTACAAACAGCATGTTCTTAATGCTACTACTGAGAAGGGAACATTGATAGATCATGTGTACAGCAAGGGACTAGATTTATTGGAAACAGAGGTCATCCCTACATATTATAGTTACCATGAAGCTGTTAAGATTGCATTTTAATATTTGTAGTAAAACGAGAGGAATAAAAGAGTAATTTCATAATATTTTTGTTGATAAATAACATTTTCATTTACCATGTCTTCATTCTTGCAAAAATGAAAATGAATATTACTCCTTCTTAAAATTCATGAGAGTTGTGCATATTTTTTTAGGCTTACCTTACACTAATATCAATGATACCATCTGCCATGGACATCACCTTGAAAGCATGTTGTAAACTTGGTAAAATCTGTTTTAAGGTGGTGTGTGTTGAAAGATTTATGTGTTGTCACTCCTTGCCTTTCAAACCTTAGTGTTTTTAAACATCACTCACATCATGAAATGTACATGTATTTTTAACTTTTAGATGCAATTTTACAAATCTAAAACAATGGTACACATTTATAATAGATGGATAACAAGATCATACATCCATGCTTTTCTTTTTCAGTTTAATGATTGTCGACCTGATCAGTATATCAAAGTTGGATCATTCCATGAACCTTGCTAAGTGCTCATATTCAACTGGGTTGGAGTAGGAGACAGCGTACATGGCAACCATCTCTCTGAAGAAGACACTCAAATCAGAGATCAAGCTTGAATGTGACAATGAGACATGCAAGTATTAAAGTAAAGAAGAGAATGGTTTATGATAATGAATGAATATTATCATCGGGATGTAATGCTGGAATGTTATTCTCTGAAAGATGATTTGTTTGGTAGTGATCTATGTTTTAGTAATAGGTTATTCACTATGATGTAAGTTGTTCTGATTTAATAAAAATTGGAGGGTTATAATGTCTCATTGATAACAATGAGTATGATAGTGATGATTAGGATTAAATGAATGTTATACTATCAATGATGTTCACATGATACTTAACCCTTTGTGTACTGACTTGGGGGGGGGGGGGAGGCGTTGATATTTGAAAATGCAAAGGTAAATTTGCATAACTTATCAATACGCAAATTTCATCATTTTTTTTTTTTTTAATATGTATTATATTGTTTTTATTTTTTATATCTCGAGGGCTTAAAGCCAGAACTGTCTATGTCCATTTTGGGTGAAATTGAGTTAAGTCCACCAAATTACTGTATATTCATGTAGGTTTGTGTGCCAGAACTATCCATGTCCCATGTGTGTCCATTAGCCATTTTACTTTTCATGCCAGAAATGTCCAGACTGTTACAAGTACTGTCACGCATTCATTGCAGTATTAAGAATTGCACAATACTTGCAGTTTTCTACTATTAAAGCAGATGGGATACCCCATGCAGCTTTCACTGATTGTGGCCAAGCAACATCATTTCATTGCCCAGAAAAGCTGTTATGATAAATAAAAAAAGACCAATGTGCAAAATGTACAAAGTGTGACCAGTTGTCAGGAGAGCAGAAGGAGAATTTCAAGGAAGAGTATGAAGCCCATCTCATGCGAAAAAACAGAGGCTCAAGATGCCAAAGCAAGGGACAAGGCCAAGGCAGTTGCTGAAAAGGGGACTTTTGTCTTGGCTTCTTCTGATTGGCAAAGTGTGCTACAGATCCCAAGCAGTGAACATTCTTGAATATATTACAGCCGCAAGCTTTGTGTCTACCATCTATGTATATACAATCAGGCCCCACCAAATGAAGCAAGCTGCTATACTGTTGGTCCAAAGCAGAAGGGAAGTATGGCAGTAATGATATGGGCACATGCCACTTCAAATGGTTGAATGATTTATCTGAAATGGTAGATGAAGTATCACTATTTTCTAACACATTAGGGGACAAAATCGAAACCAAAATATGGCTGCAATGTTCCTCTATGCCGTCCAGAACACACATCTCAAAGTCATCGCGCACAATTTTCTGGAGAGCGGGCATTCCCACATGGAATGCGATGGCATGCATTCTGCAATTGAAAAAGAACGTCAATGTCTTTACAATGCACCACTGGGTAATATCTTCCACAAAGCAAGACGTTGGCCTCCATACAAGGTCATAAACATGTGTCATGGAGACTTTCATGATCTGCAGAATCTCTCAAAGCAGACCATGAAGAACAAACGGCGAGACGAAGATGGACATGTCTTCAACTGGCTACATGTAGAGAGCTACTAATACAGGAAGGAAGAGCCAGGCACCATCTGCTACAAGTATAAGTACTCAGTTGACTACAAGAAGATATGCGTGTATGGGCGTGGGACACCATCAGTTCCACGTAATCTGGACCTTGCCTACCAAGAGAAGCTTCAAATCAGAACCTTAAAAAGAAGGATCTCATCGAGCTGTGCAATGGCCTAGCCATTCCTGAAGAGTTCCGTGGATGGTATTTGGCACTCCCATCTTCAAGACGAGTTGATGACAATGATGTTGCATAATTATTGATTAAATTCAAGGAAAGACATAAAAAACGACAAGATCGTCATTTAAATAACAATTAACATGCTCTGGAAGTACTTTGTTATTAATCCACCACGTTATGCTCCTAAAATTCTGTCAAATCTTCAATTTTATGTTTAAATAATTATCTTGTAAATAAAGGACATATAGTGTGGGGTATAAAGGAACATTTAAGCCGTGAAAAGGATCATGACTCACATGCCATGACCTCCATGTATGATGTGTGACCAAGTATTATTTATAAGTTGATCACATTGAACATAACTACTTCACCTTTTTCAGATTTTATGCATGCAATCAAACTTTCAAATGTATTTGACTCAAATTTGCTTTTTTGGACATAGACAGTTCTGGTTTTAAGCCCTCGATCAAATGTTTTATTTCTAATGTATTCTTTTGTTCTGGAATATATCGAGTTGCTTTTGGAAACATATCAAAGCAATTTGATATCAATTCATATCTCTCACTTATACATCTATTTCAGTATTCACATTTCTGCCTGTACATGTACATAAATTATATGAATATATGCAATTATAGCACTTTTTGATGATATGAGCATACTAATTGATATGTAACACCTTACAGGTATATCCGATTTCGATGAAAATGATATCCAAACATGTGACTTGTGTGTAAGATAGTGACTTGAGGGGAAAAGTCATGAAACAACAATTTAAAATTCTGCTGATCAGAACAAGTTTGTGCTGAAATGGATGGGTCCATTCCCTGAGGTTGGTGTGAAGTATAACTATGACTACATTGTAGATGTTAATTGTGTTCCTAAGACATATCACATTAATCTTAAGAAATACTTTCTGAGGGAGGAGGTTAAATGGTCAGTGGCTGGCTGCTTTGATTTGTGTACAGAGAGTAGGAAAGTGTGTGGGGATTCTGCAGAAGATGTCGAGAATCAGTTGCTTGTATTGAAGGTAGATGCATCTGACAGGGGTGTGGGTGCTGGGCTTATGCAATAGCATTCAGAAATGGAATGTCCAATTGCTTATGCTAGTAAGAAGTTATTACTATGGGAAGATAATTATACAACAATAGCAGAATGTAAAATACACTACACATGGATTTTTTTTTTGTCTGTCTACCATTGTCAATTATTGGATTTGTATCATGGATTTGATATGGAGAAGAAGATATTACAGCAGTATATATATATGCATTGTAGTTTATGCAAATGCAAGAACATTACTCACTACAATTTTGAACCTTGCCAATGTTTATTCTGAACCATGTCTACGTATGATACTCGTTCTGAACTTTAATGTGGAGCTATGCCATTGTGGACATTGAAACAGATTTAAATGTGAGTTTTGCCATAATTAGATTTGGACTTCTGTCGACGGTCATCTTTAAAGTGTTCAGTGATCTCAAATGTTGGACTAAAAAAACAAACCATGATATTGTCGACCGAGATGATGAACTTTCCATGAAAAACAATACTCCTTGTTACCACAGAGACTATGTTTTCAACTTTTCAGCATACATGTTTACTTTCAACTTGGACTGATAAATTGGATCACAGAAAGAGACTGATAATTACACAGCCACCTTATGAATCTAAATATATCAGAGAGGACTTATTGATGCTTAACACAATGGATTGTGCTCTTTAATGCTCGATAATTGTTTAATTTTGAGTCAAAGAAATTGTCTTCAGGTGATGATGTGAACATTTGATAATCTCTACTTTGTTTTAACAGGTTTTTCACAAATTCTAATATGAACTGTAGCATGAACATTTACGTATACTCATGTTCTAGCTTTTCAACTTTGTGCAGAATATGTCATACATATGACATATTCAGCACAAAGTTGAAGCTTTATATTTATAAATGGGTTTGTTTAATGCTTATTATCCCATAGCATGATATTGTTGTGCTATGTTGGGATTGTTTTTATTGAAAGGTTTTATTCAAAGGTGTTTGTACACTTATAACCATGCTCAAGCTTTACCATGATATTAAAGTTCTGAGCTTCATGTGCTGTATAATATCATAACAAATATAACAAATCATATTATTGAAAACATGTTATAGTAATTGCATTTAGAATTGCATTTGCAGATTTCAACTCATGAACAAAGGAAATGAAATGCATCTAAGCCTCATGAATTAGGTGATAAAAGTAAGAATGTCATATTATTTATTGTAGATTCTAAAATTAGTTGATTAAACCATAGGTTTAGAACTGAGATTCCTGGATATACAAGTACATTTACATTGACTAGGATTGGAATTTAGTCATATGAGCTATGTTGTGTCATGACCTTCTGATATCATGTAATGATGGATGAGATGAAGAATGTTATGTTTGAAGTTTTGCCTTGAGAAAGCTTTAATGATAATTAATGTGCAGTAAATATTTAAAACAGTTTGCACTAAACATTTTCATGAGATATGTATGACCCAGTGTTTTTTGTATGTTGAACTGTTTTAAAAGTATGTATCTAGGAATTTGAGAACAAAGTTCGGTACCTAGGAACTATTTTTGAGAAGATAATTTTTCATTGTTATGGTAAAAGTTTTCACGACTTAAGAGGAATAGTTTTTATCAACATCCATTTATGACACACAACGTCATGTTTATGTATGTTTAGTAAACAAATGGGAAGATGTCATGATTGTTTAATGATTATGTGATTCCTAGAAAAGGCACTTTGTCATGAAATTGACCAAAGATGAGCTTAAATGGATAATTTTAATGGTTATTAATATACAGCTATTACTAGGTCAAGGTCAAGAAAGATTTTATTTGTACAGGTGACAATTGCCATGAATGTAATTTACATAGACAGATGGTAATAACATTTTTTTTGGTCGGGTTGACTTTGTAAGTTTATGTCAGTCAGGTATGTGGAATGTGATTTATTGTAATTGCCTATAATACTCTCGATTTGTGAAGAAAATTCATTTGAGTAATTTGTTCTTAAAAATTGGGAGGCTAATTGTCATATGAGAAATTGAGAATTATTTCATTACTATGTTACCCTGACGGAAGTGAGATTTTCTTTTCGAATTCGAAATGCATATACACCATAACAAAGGTGAATAAACTCTCTTTGAGTCATGACTTAAAACTATCAAATATGATTGTCATTTTTCCGTGACAGGGACTCAATAGTAATACAAATATTAAGTGCAAAGGGATGAGCAAGAAAAAATTGAGAAACAGCCAAAGACATAATGAAGGGAGAACGAAAGTCAGAGGCGAGAAAGGGAGAGAGTAAGATAAAGAGAGAGAGGCAGAGAGAGAGAGACAGATCAAGAGAAGAAGAGGGAGGTAGAGCAAGAGAGGGAGAGAGATGGATGCAATGGAGAACGATGCATTCAATATTTCCAGCATAAATAGTATACAAATATACACTGCCTTGAGAGGTTCTGGTTAAAACTATGCGCAAGAGGTGACTCCAATAGTAATATTTGCTGAGGGGCACAGCCCCGAAGCAAATGGTACTTTTGGGGTCACCGAGGCCCATAGTTTAACCAGTACCTCGAATAGAAGGCATGGTATATTTGTTTTATATCCTGCATCAAAAATTTATTTAAAACAAAAACAACATTTTTTGGAAGAAAAAAAATGTCAATTTTTATCTAAAAAGATTAAAAATATTTTGTTTTCATTAAATTAAGATTTGAAGAAAAAAAATTGATTCAATTCAAAAAAAAAATTCACATTTTTTTTTTCAACTCCCAAATAGTAAACCAAAATAGTACTCTCATATAGTACTTTCTAAAAATAGGTCAAATATTTCTGGTCATGTGACGAGCTCTCAACCAATCAAAAGCCAACAAATTTTTGATGCAGGATATAAAATTGAATATTTACTATATAGAGAAACTAAGAGACAAGTTATGGGAGAGACATAAACACTGCATAAACCTGGGCTGAAAAACTGGTAAAATATAAACGTCTGGGAAGGAGACTTGCATCATACACGTAGGCGATCTTATATTGTAGCAAAGTTGGGAAATTATCCCTATATAGAATAAGCAAGGAATCAGGTTTTCCATAAGGTTGTACACAAACTATGGACATTACTCACCAATAGATATACCACGCAAAATAAGCCATGTTATTACTTTGTGATTTTATATGATAATATGTTATAATTGTCGAAGAAGGTGATACAATCAAATATAAGACGATAGTCACAAAAACAAACAAAAATTACCCACCGATTTCAAATTTCGAGATGATGCCAGCATCTGATCAAAAAACAAAAGACACGTTTCTTATATAGACAAATCATGCAAATTAAGAAAATTCTGACATGTCGCCTTTAATTATTGAGGAACATTACAATACATAATAGAGAGAGAACTAGAACCAGAGGCGGGAAAGGGAGAGGATAAGAGACAAGTAAACAAAAAAAAAGGGAGGGCAGATGCAGAGGGATACAGAGTAAGAGAATAGGAGGGAGGCAAGGCAAGAGAGGGAGCGGGAGAGCGTGAACGTGTAGAAAGAGAAAGTGAGATGCAGAGACAGACCAAAAGAAAGAGAGGGGCGGAACAAGAGAGGAAAAGGGAAACAGAACAAGAGAAAAGTGAGAGAGAGAGGGAGGAGAGATGAAATTGAGAACGATGCCTTCAATATTTCTAGCATAAATAGGCTCTTGAATTACGATCATTACGTGTGCCGATGATAATGAAATGATAATGTACGCAATAATGACGATATAGGGCCATGATTAAAAGTGGTATAGCGCCCCCTTCAGGTATTCGATAGAGGATTGTTAATTCGGTAAACTTGCTAAACATGCCCAAATTTCGACATGATCCCAACCTCTGATAAAAAACGAAACGTCTCCTATGGCCCATAGTCTCAGCTATGACAAACTAAAATTGGGGATAAAAACAGCAACAATAAGCGAGATACTGCTCAAAGAACAATGCCATGTAGATTCATGATGTGAACGATATTCACCTTTCATAGGCAAAACACGCAAATTAATTCTGACATGTCGCCTTTAATTGAAATTTTCACTACGATGACGTCACCAAATTGAAAAATAATGAATACTGAACTTGTAGAAAAATGTGTTAGCTACCACATTTTAAAAATATGGAAGTAAATTGATCAATATTTACAGAGATACAATCAATTTTCCATAAATTTGCTGACGTCATAATTTGCAAATTCGTTTTTTGAGACCCGAGGCTATTTTGATGATGTCAGGATATAAATAATGGCCAAATGAGACCTGAAATGGAATCTACGAGTCATATTCAATCCAAATATGAAGAAAAATTGGGGGGTCTGTGGACTTTCTAAAGAGCTATAATGGATTTTGTATAGGCATGTTTTGGCCAATATATGCTATGTATTACAAGAGCTCGCGCGCACGGACAATGGGAGAAGTTATATAGACATGTAAACAATGATGATCATGATGATCATGATGAACATGATGATGATCATGATAGTAATGGTGATGATGATGATGATAATGATCATGATCATGATGATGATGTTGATGATGATCATCATCAGACCATGATGATGATGATGATCATGATGATATTGATGATGATGATGACGATGATGAGTATGAACATGATCCTGACATCTGATTGAAAAAATGAGGAAATATTTAGATAGCAAATAGTCTCAGCTACAACATACTAAAATTTGGGAGAAAACTGTTGAATAATAACCGAGATACTGGTCAAAACACATTGTCATGCAGATGCATGTTTTGAAAAAAGTGACCTCCCATAGACATAACACGCAAATATGACAAATTATGCATTGTCGCCTTTAATCGAATATTTTACTATGATGACGTCAGATAAATGAAAAATAAAGAACATATTTCTGATAGAGAATTATCTCAGCTACAACATATCAAAATCTGGGAGAAAATCGATCACCGATAAGTGAGATAATCTCAAATAAACAAAGACAAAAATGACGTCATCAACAAAATACATTTGTTTGAGTTTAGATGCCAATATGATGACTTTATTTCACTTTGTACGAGTCAGGGTGGTATGAAATCATATCTCCAACTCATGCTTTCTCCAACCATGATATAAAAATTGGGGGTCAATGGACTATCTGAAGAGCTATTTCGATTTTTAAAATGGCATGTTTTTGATCAAATTTGCACTATATTGCCCATAGCAGTACGCGCGGATTTTGAACTTTGACGCACGCTCACGGCCTTATGAAATATGAAGAGTGACTGAAATTAATGTAAATTGTCAATTACGTTAAGAGGAATCCAAATCATGTAAACATTTTGAATTTCACCTTTTCCGCGCGCTGTGAGCGCGCACACCGCGCGCGGGGACACTTACGGACGGAAAATTTTGAAATGCTTAAAATGACCTGATTCGTACTCTCGTTTAATAGTTTAGTGATTTTGAGCAATTTTAAATTTTGACGCGCACATACGCGCGCGTCATGACCTTTATGTGACCTTTGATGACATGACCTGTTGACCCTTGACCTAAAGTATATGTGATATAAATATGAATGACCTTTGCTGATGCATCATGAAGATATGATGGATAATGTGATTTCACAAAATGGCGCCTGGATGACGTCACGATAACCTAATGACCTTAAAAATGTTCCTGTCACGTCTCATGATAATGACCTATGACTGTGCCAAAATTGAATCAAATTGACATAACCAATCTTACGTTATCCGACACACAAAAAAGTGAAGAAATAAATAAAAATAAAGAAATAATAATAATAATAAAGAAGAAAGAAAATTCTGACGAAATCAATAGGTGGTCTGTTGATAACAGACCACCTAATAATAATAAATAAAGAAAATTCTGACGAAATCAATAGGTGGTCTGTTGATAACAGACCACCTAATAAAGAAAATTCTGACGAAATCAATAGGTGGTCTGTCGTTGACAGACCACCTAACTAGAAATTTAATTCGTCACGAAGACGAATAAGGTGGTCTGTCTAAGTCTTATGATAGATTTGAGAATGGGAGAAGTTATATAGACATGTAAACAATGATGATCATGATGAACATGATGATCATGATAGTAAAGGTGATGATGATCATGATAATGAAAATGTTATATGATGATAAAAACGATAATGTTAATGATGATGATAATGATCATGATCATGGTGATGTTGATGATCATCATCTTCAGACCATGATGATGATGATGATGATAATGATCATGATCATGGTGATGTTGATGATCATCATCTTCAGACCATGATGATGATGATGATGGTGACATTGATGATGATGATGATAATGATGATATTGATGATGATGATGACGATGATGAGTATGAACATGATCCTGACATCTGATTGAAAAAATAAGGAAATATTTAGATAGCAAATAGTCTCAGCTACAACATACTAAAATTTGGGAGAAAACTGTTGAATAATAACCGAGATACTGGTCAAAACACATTGTCATGCAGATGCATGTTTTGAAAAAAGTGACCTCCCATAGACATAACACGCAAATATGACAAATTATGCATTGTCGCCTTTAATCGAATATTTTACTATGATGACGTCAGATAAATGAAAAATAAATGGCAGATTTCTGATAGAGAATTATCTCAGCTACAACATATCAAAATCTGGGAGAAGATCGATCACCGATAAGTGAGATAATCTCAAATAAACAAAGACAAAAATGACGTCATCAACAAAATACATTTGTTTGAGTTTAGATGCCAATATGATGACTTTATTTCACTTTGTACGAGTCAGGGTGGTATGAAATCATATCTTCAACTCATGCTTTCTCCAACCATGATATAAAAATTGGGGGTCAATGGACTATCTGAAGAGCTATTTCGATTTTTAAAATGGCATGTTTTTGATCAAATTTGCACTATATTGCCCATAGCAGTACGCGCGGATTTTGAACTTTGACGCACGCTCACGGCCTTATGAAATATGAAGAGTGACTGAAATTAATGTAAATTGTCAATTACGTTAAGAGGAATCCAAATCATGTAAACATTTTGAATTTGACCTTTTCCGCGCGCTGTGAGCGCGCACACCGCGCGCGGGGACACTTACGGACGGAAAATTTTGAAATGCTTAAAATGACCTGATTCGTACTCTCCTTTAGTAGTTAAGTGATTTTGAGCTTTTTAAAATTTTGACGCACACGTACGCGCGCGTCATGACCTTTATGTGACCTTTGATGACATGACCTGTTGACCCTTGACCTAAAGTATATGTGATATGAATATGAATGACCTTTGCTGATGCATCATGAAGATATGATGGATAATGTGATTTCACAAAATGGCGCCTGGATGACGTCACGATAACTTGATGACCTTGAAAATGTTCTAGACACGTGTCATGACAATGACCTATGACTGTGCTAAAATTGAATCAAATTGACTAAACCAAACTTGAAGTTATCCTGTCCACAAAAAACGGGAAGAAATAAAAATAAAGAATAATAATAATAACTAGAAATTTAATTCGTCACGAAGACGAATAAGGTGGTCTGTCTAAGTCTTATGATAGAATTGAGAATGGGAGAAGTTATATAGACATGTAAACAATGATGATCATGATGAACATGATGATGATCATGATAGTAAAGGTGATGATGATCATGATAATGATAATGTTATATGATGATAAAAACGATAATGTTAATGATGATGATGATAATGATCATGATCATGATGATGTTGATGATAATCATCTTCAGACCATGATGATGATGATGATGGTGACATTGATGATGATGATGATGATGATGATGATATTGATGATGATGATGACGATGATGAGTATGAGCATGATCCTGACATCTGATTGAAAAAATGAGGAAATATTTAGATAGCATATAGTCTCAGCTACAACATACTAAGATTTGGTTGAAAACTGTTTGAATAACAACCGAGACACTGGTCAAAACACATTGTCAGGCAGATTCATGTTTTGAAAAAAGTGACCTCCCATAGACATAACACGCAAATATGACAAATTATGCATTGTCGCCTTTAATCGAATATTTCACTATGATGACGTCATCTAAATGAAAAATAAATGCCATATTTCTGATAGAGAATTATCTCAGCTACAACATATCAAAATCTGAGAGAAAATCGATCACAGATAAGTGAGATAATCTCAATTGAACAAAGACAAAAATGACGTCATCAACAAAATACATTTGTTTGAGTTTAGATGCCAATATGATGACTTTGTTTCACTTTGTACGAGTCAGGGTGGTATGAAATCATATCTCCAACTCATGCTTTCTCCAACCATGATATAAAAATTGGGGGTCAATGGACTATCTGAAGAGCTATATCGATTTTTAAAATGGCATGTTTTTGATGAAATTTGCATTATATTGCCCATAGCAGCACGCGCGGATTTTGAACTTTGACGCACGCTCACGGCCTTATGAAATATGAAGAGTGACTGAAATTACTGTAAATTGTTAATTACATTAAGAGGAATCCAAATCATGTAAACATTTTGAATTTGACCTTTTCCGCGCGCTGTGAGCGCGCACACCGCGCGCGGGGACACAAACGGACGGAAAATTTTGAAATGCTTAAAATGACCTGATTCGTATGCAAAATGAATTTAAGACGATTTGGAGCATTTTTATTTTTTGCGCGCTCGCTGACGCGCGGACGTATGCATGCGCGCGTGTTTTTTGACCTGAAATTGACCGGACAGATATTAACCTTAATCATGATAAATATGAATAAGAAATGCCTTTCCGTTATGAAGATATGATCATGAGTAAAAAGTACCAAAAAAAACACAAAATGGCGCCTGGATGACGTCATGAAGATTTGATGACCTTGAAAATGTTCCTGTCACGTCTCATGACAATGAACTATGACTGTGCCAAAATTGAACGAAATTTACTAAACCGATCTTGAGTTATCCTGTTCACAAAAAGGGGGTAAAATAAATAAAAATAAAGAATAAACTAGAAATTTAATTCGTCATGGAGACGAATTAGGTGGTCTGTCTTCAAGTATTATGATAGATTATAATGTTTACTATATTGAGAAAGGGAGAAGTTATATAGACATGTAAACAATGATGATCATCATGATGATCATGATGATGATGATCTTGATAGTAATGGTGATGATGATGATGATGATGATCATGATGATGTTGATGATAATCATCAACAGACCACGATGACATCAGACTGAAAAAAATGAGAGAACATTTAGATAGTATATAGTCTCAGCTACAACATACTCAAAAATCAACAAAAATCAAGCCGAAATAACGGCGATATTGCTCGCAAAAGACAAGAATGTAGAATCCAGATTTGAGAAAAAGTCATCTCCCATAAGGATTACACGCAAAAAGTAATGGATCTAGTGATAATAGGGTAATGATAAAGTAAATATGGTTGTTTATTACATTATTTGCGATTGTACGTGTTTTAATATTCAAAGAAAATGGTAGAGTGAAAGGTCAAAAAGAAAAAAAAGTGAAGAAAAAAAATTGTTGGAGACGCCCGGACTCGAACCAGGGACCTCGAGGTCGGAAGTCAAGTGCGTTACTGATATATACCTAAACATTTCCCATAGAGATTACACGTAAACGGGAAATGGAATTCTCAAATCCCACGTTGCAAGTGAAATATGAGCATGATCTCGGCATCTGATCGAAAAATAAAGGGCACACTTGTGATAGCTTATTGTCTCAGCTACAACACACTCAAAGCTCAGCGTAAACAAAGATAAAACGGCGGAGATATTGCTCGCGAAAGACGAGAATGTAGAATCCAGTTTTGAGAAAAAGTCATGTCCCATAGAGAATACACGCAAAATGTGAAAAATTGACATGCCTCCTTTAATCGCAAAAATACGCCATGATGCATTTGTCAAAATGAAAAATACGTCGTGACTTTATTTGTAGAGAATTGTCTCAGCTAGAACATATCAAAATCTGAAATTAAACCGATCAATATTCACAGAGATACAATCATTTTTCCAAAAATATGATGACGTCATAATATGCAAATTGAAATTTTGAGTTCGGAGGCCATTATGATGACGTCATGAGCTAATTGAGGGTCAAATGAGACATGAAATCATATCTCCGATTCATACTCTATCAAAATTTGAAAACAAATTAGGTTCACCTTCCATCCTAAAGCGCTACAATGGATTTTGTATAGGCATGTTTTTGCCCATATATGTTATGTATAACAAGAGCTCGCACGCACGGACATTATCTTAAACGGACGCTCATTCCGTTATTAATGGGCAGAAAAAGGTGAACGACGTATTGAAATGCTTGAGAAAATGTGTTAAATATGATGAAAGAAAAAAATTGGCGATTCTATGTTGCAAAATGCCATTACGCGCGGAAACGCGCGCGCAAAGCTGTGCGCACGCATTTTTTTCGAAATGCTTAAAATAGCCTAAAACGTACTCTAATTTGATCAAAAAGTGATTTTGAGCATTTTTTAGTTTTGCGCGCACCGACGCGCGGACGTACGCGTACGAGCGCGTTTATTGACCTTAAGTTGACCGGACGGATATTGACCTTAATCGTTATAAATATGAATGAGAAATTATTTACGGTTATGAAGATATGATCATGAGTTGATTTTCAGAGTACTTCACAAAATGGCGCCTGGATGACGTCACGATATTTGAATGAACTTGAAAATGTTCCTGTCACGTCTTAAGACGATGACCTATGACTCTGTGAAATTTAATTGAATTTGCACGGTTCAATTTTGAGTAATCGTGGGAACAAAAAAGTGGTCACAAATTTATTTTAATTGAATTGTGTTTTTGTACAAATTCAATTAAAATACTAGAAATGTAATTCGTCACGAAGACGAATAAGGTGGTCTGTCTAAGTCTTATGATAGAATTGAGAATGGGAGAAGTTATATAGACATTTAAACAATGATGATCATGATGACCATGATGATGATCATGGTAGTAAAGGTGATGATGATGATGATAATGATAATGTTATATGATGATAAAAACGATAATGTTAATGATGATGATGAGCACAAGCATGATCCTGACATCTGATTGAAAAAATAAGGAAATATTTAAATAGCAAATAGTCTCAGCTACAACATACTAAAATTTGGGAGAAAACTGTTGAATAACAACCGAGATACTGGTCAAAACACCTTGTCATGCAGATTCATGTTTTGAAAAAAGTGACCTCCCATAGACATAACACGCAAATATGACAAATTATGCATTGTCGCCTTTAATCGAATATTTTACTATGATGACGTCATCGAAATGAAAAATAAATGGCATATTTCTGGTAGAAAATTAGCTCAGCTACATTATATCGAAATCTGGGAGAAAATCGATCACTGATAAGCGAGATAATCTCAATTAAACAAAGACAAAAATGACGTCATCAACAAAATACATTTTCTTTAGTTTAGATGCAAATATGGAGATATTTTTTCACTTTGTACGAGTCAGGGTGGTATGAAATCATATCTCCAACTCATGCTCTTTCCAACCATGATATAAAAATTGGGGGTCGACGGACTATCTGAAGAGCTATTTCGATTTTTAAAATGGCATGTTTTTGATCAAATTTGCATTATATTGCCCATAGCAGTACGCGCGGATTTTGAACTTTGACGCACGCTCACGGCCTTATGAAATATGAAGAGTGACTGAAAGTAATGTAAATTGTCAATTATGTTAGGAGGAATCTTAATCATGTAAACATTTTGAATTTGACCTTTTCCGCGCGCTGTGAGCGCGCACACCGCGCGCGGGGACACTTACGGACGGAAAATTTTGAAATGCTTAAAATGACCTGATTCGTACTCTCGTTTAATAGTTTAGTGATTTTGAGCAATTTTAAATTTTGACGCGCACATACGCGCGCGTCATGACCTTTATGTGACCTTTGATGACATGACCTGTTGACCCTTGACCTGAAGTATATGTGATATGAATATGAATGACCTTTGCTGATGCATCATGAAGATATGATGGATAATGTGATTTCACAAAATGGCGCCTGGATGACGTCACGATAATTTGATGACCTTGAAAATGTTCTAGTCACGTGTCATGACAATGACCTATGACTGTGCTAAAATTGAATCAAATTGACCAAACCAAACTTGAAGTTATCCTGTCCACAAAAAACGGGAAGAAATAAAAATAAATAATAATAATAATAAATAAATAAAGAAAATTCTGACGAAATCAATAGGTGGTCTGTTGATAACAGACCACCTAATAATAATAACTAGAAATTTAATTCGTCACGAAGACGAATAAGGTGGTCTGTCTAAGTCTTATGATAGAATTGAGAATGGGAGAAGTTATATAGACATGTAAACAATGATGATCATGATGACCATGATGATGATCATTATAGTAAAGGTGATGATGATGATGATAATGATAATGTTATATGATGATAAAAACGATAATGTTAATGATGATGATGAGCATAAGCATGATCCTGACATCTGATTGAAAAAATAAGGAAATATTTAGATAGCAAATAGTCTCAGCTACAACATACTAAAATTTGGGAGAAAACTGTTGAATAACAACCGAGATACTGGTCAAAACACCTTGTCATGCAGATTCATGTTTTGAAAAAAGTGACCTCCCATAGACATAACACGCAAATATGACAAATTATGCATTGTCGCCTTTAATGGAATATTTAACTATGATGACGTCATCGAAATGAAAAATGAATGGCATATTTTTGATAGAGAATTATCTCAGCTACAACATATTAAATTCTGGGAGAAAATCGATCACCGATAAGTGAGATAATCTCAATTAAACAAAGACAAAAATTACGTCATCAACAAAATACATTTGTTTGAGTTTAGATGCCAATATGATGACTTTGTTTCACTTTGTACGAGTCAGGGTGGTATGAAATCATATCTACAACTCATGCTTTTTCCAACCATGATATAAAAATTGGGGGTCGATGGACTATCTGAAGAGCTATTTCGATTTTTAAAATGGCATGTTTTTGATGAAATTTGCATTATATTGCCTATAGCAGCACGCGCGGATTTTGAACTTTGACGCACGCTCACGGCCTTATGAAATATGAAGAGTGACTGAAATTAATGTAAATTGTCAATTAAGTTAAGAGGAATCCAAATCATGTAAACATTTTGAATTTGACCTTTTCCGCGCGCTTTGAGCGCGCACACCGCGCGCGGGGACACTTACGGACGGAAAATTTTGAAATGCTTAAAATGACCTGATTCGTACTCTCATTTAATAGTTTAGTGATTTTGAGCAATTTTAAATTTTGACGCGCACATACGCGCGCGTCATGACCTTTATGTGACCTTTGATGACATGACCTGTTGACCCTTGACCTAAAGTATATGTGATATGAATATGAATGACCTTTGCTGATGCATCATGAAGATATGATGGATAACGTGATTTCACAAAATGGCGCCTGGATGACGTCACGATAACCTAATGACCTTAAAAATGTTCCTGTCACGTCTCATGATATTGACCTATGACTGTGCCAAAATTGAATCAAATTGACATAACCAATCTTACGTTATCCGACACACAAAAAAGTGAAGAAATAAATAAAAATAAAGAAATAATAATAATAAAGAAGAAAGAAAATTCTGACGAAATCAATAGGTGGTCTGTTGATAACAGACCACCTAACTAGAAATTTAATTCGTCACGAAGACGAATAAGGTGGTCTGTCTAAGTCTTATAATAGATTTGAGGATGGGAGAAGTTATATAGACCTGTAAACAATGATGATCATGATGAACATGGTGATGATCATGATAGTAACGGTGATGATGATGATAATGATAATGTTATATGATGATAAAAACGATAATGTTAATGATGATGATAATAATCATGATCATGATGATGTTGATGATGATCATCTTCAGACCATGATGATGATGATGATGATGGTGACATTGATGATGATGATGACGATGGTGAGTATGAGCATGATCCTTACATCTGATTGAAAAGATGAGGAAATATTTAGATAGCATATAGTCTCAGCTACAACATATTAAGATTTGGTTGAAAACTGTTTTGAATAACAACCGAGACACTGGTCAAAACACATTGTCATGCAGATTCATGTTTTGAAAAAAGTGACCTCCCATAGACATAACACGCAAATATGACAAATTATGCATTGTCGCCTTTAATCGAATATTTAACTATGATGACGTCATCGAAATGAAAAATTAATAGTATATTTTTGATAGAGAATTAACTCAGTTACAACATATCAAAATCTGAGAGAAAAGTGATCACAGATAAGTGAGATAATCTCAATTGAACAAAGACAAAAATGACGTCATCAACAAAATACATTTGTTTGAGTTTAGATGCCAATATGATGACTTTATTTCACTTTGTACGAGTCAGGGTGGTATGAAATCATATCTCCAACTCATGCTTTCTCCAACCATGATATGAAAATTGGGGGTCAATGGACTATCTGAAGAGCAATTTCGATTTTTAAAATGGCATGTTTTTGATCAAATTTGCATTATATCGCCCATAGCAGTACGCGCGGATTTTGAACTTTGACGCACGCTCACGGCCTTATGAAATATGAAGAGTGACTGAAATTAATGTAAATTGTCAATTACGTTAAGAGGAATCCAAATCATGTAAACATTTTGAATTTGACCTTTTTCGCGCGTCATGAGCGCGCGCAACGCGCGCGGGGACATGTACGGACGGAAAATTTTGAAATGCTTAAAATGACCTGATTCGTACTCTCCTTTAGTAGTTAAGTGATTTTGAGCTTTTTAAAATTTTGACGCACACGTACGCGCGCGTCATGACCTTTATGTGACCTTTGATGACATGACCTGTTGACCCTTGACCTAAAGTATATGTGATATGAATATGAATGACCTTTGCTGATGCATCATGAAGATATGATGGATAATGTGATTTCACAAAATGGCGCCTGGATGACGTCACAATAACTTGATGACCTTGAAAATGTTCTAGACACGTGTCATGACAATGACCTATGACTGTGCTAAAATTGAATCAAATTGACTAAACCAAACTTGAAGTTATCCTGTCCACAAAAAACGGGAAGAAATAAAAATAAAGAATAATAATAAATAAATAAAGAAAATTCTGACGAAATCAATAGGTGGTCTGTTGATAACAGACCACCTAATAATAAAGAAAATTCTGACGAAATCAATAGGTGGTCTGTCGTTGACAGACCACCTAATAATAAATAAAGAAAATTCTGACGAAATCAATAGGTGGTCTGTCGTTGACAGACCACCTAATAAATAAAGAAAATTCTGACGAAATCAATAGGTGGTCTGTTGATAACAGACCACCTAATAAAGAAAATTCTGACGAAAACAATAGGTGATCTGTTTTCAACAGACCACCTAATAATAACTAGAAATTTAATTCGTCACGAAGACGATTAAGGTGGTCTGTCTAAGTCTTATGATAGATTTGAGAATGGGAGAAGTTATATAGACATGTAAACAATGATGATCATGATGGACATGGTGATGATCATGATAGTAAAGGTGATGATAATGATAATGTTATATGATGATAAAAACGATAATGTTAATGATGATGATGATAATGATCATGATCATGATGATGTTGATGATGATCATCTTCAGACCATGATGATGATGATGATGATGGTAACATTGATGATGATGATGATGATGATATTGATGATGATGATGATGATGAGCATGATCATGATCTTGACATCTGATTGAAAAAATGAGGAAATATTTAGATAGCAAATATTCTCAGCTACAACATACTAAAATTTGGGAGAAAACTGTTGAATAATAACCGAGATACTGGTCAAACACATTGTCATGCAGATTCATGTTTTGAAAAAAGTGACCTCCCATAGACATAACACGCAAATATGACAAATTATGAATTGTCGCCTTTAATCGAATATTTAACTATGATGACGTCATCTAAATGAAAAATAAATGGCATATTTCTGATAGGGAATTATCTCAGCTACAACATATCAAAATTTGGGAGAAAATCGATCACCGATAAGTGAGATAATCTTAATTAAACAAAGACAAAAATGACGTCATCAACAAAATACATTTGTTTGAGTTTAGATGCCAATTTGATGACTTTATTTCACTTTGTACGAGTCAGGGTGGTATGAAATCATATCTCCAACTCATGCTTTTTCCAACCATGATATAAAAATTGGGGGTCAATGGACTATCTGAAGAGCTATTTCGATTTTTAAAATGGGATGTTTTTGCCCATATATGCTATGTATTACAAGAGCTCGCACGCACGGACATGAATCTTAACGGACGCTCATTCCGTTATTAATGGTCAGAAAAAGATAAACAAGGTATCAAAATGCTTGGCAAAATGATTCAAATATGATGACGGAGAAAATTTGGCGATTTTATGTTGCTAAATGCCAGTACGCGCGAAAATGCGCGCGCATGCGTGTGTACGCGATTTTTTGCAAAATACTTAAAATGGCCTGAAACGTATGCAAAAAAAATTTGAGACGATTTGAAGCATTTTTATTTTTTGCGCGCGCGCTAACGCGCGGACGTACGCATGCGCGCGCCTTTTCTGACCTGAAATTGACCGGACGGATATCGACCCTAATCATGATAAATATAAATGAGAAATGCCTTTCCGTTATGAAGATATGATCATGAGTAAAAAGTACCAAAAAAAACACAAAATGGCGCCTGGATGACGTCATAAAGAGTTGATGATCTTGAAAATGTTCCTGTCACTTCTTATGGCAATGACCTATGACTGTGCCAAAAATGAACGAAATTGACTGAACTGATCTTGAGTTATCGTCGGAACAAAAAAGTGGGAACAATAAATAAAAATAAAGAATAACTAGAAATTTAATTCGTCACGAAGACGAATAAGGTGGTCTGTCTAAGTCTTATGATAGAATTGAGAATGGGAGAAGTTATATAGACATGTAAACAATGATGATCATGATGACCATGATGATGATCATGATAGTAAAGGTGATGATGATGATGATAATGATAATGTTATATGATGATAAAAACGATAATGTTAATGATGATGATGAGCATAAGCATGATCCTGACATCTGATTGAAAAAATAAGGAAATATTTAGATAGCAAATAGTCTCAGCTACAACATACTAAAATTTGGGAGAAAACTGTTGAATAACAACCGAGATACTGGTCAAAACACATTGTCATGCAGATTCATGTTTAGAAAAGAGTGACCTCCCATAGACATAACACGCAAAAATGACAAATTATGCATTGTCGCCTTTAATCAAATATTTAACTATGATGACGTCATCTAAATGAAAAATAAATGGCAGATTTCTGATAGAGAATTATCTCAGCTACAACATATCAAAATCTGAGAGAAGATCGATCACCGATAAGTGAGATAATCTCAAATAAACAATGACAAAAATGACGTCATCAACAAATTACATTTGTTTGAGTTTAGATGCCAATATGATGACTTTGTTTCACTTTGTACGAGTCAGGGTGGAATGAAATCATATTTTCAACTCATGCTTTCTCCAACCATGATATAAAAATTGGGGGTCAATGGACTATCTGAAGAGCTATTTCGATTTTTAAAATGGCATGTTTTTGATCAAATTTGCATTATATCGCCCATAGCAGTACGCGCGGATTTTGAACTTTGACGCACGCTCACGGCCTTATTAAATATGAAAAGTGACTGAAATTAATGTAAATTGTCAATTACGTTAAGAGGAATCCAAATCATGTAAACATTTTGAATTTGACCTTTTCCGCGCGTCATGAGCGCGCGCAACGCGCGCGGGGACATGTACGGACGGAAAATTTTGAAATGCTTAAAATGACCTGATTCGTACTCTCCTTTAGTAGTTAAGTGATTTTGAGCTTTTTAAAATTTTGACGCACACGTACGCGCGCGTCATGACCTTTATGTGACCTTTGATGACATGACCTGTTGACCCTTGACCTAAAGTATATGTGATATGAACATGAATAACCTTTGCTGATGCATCATGAAGATATGATGGATAATGTGATTTCACAAAATGGCGCCTGGATGACGTCACGATAATATGATGACCTTGAAAATGTTCCTGTCACGTCTCATGACAATGACCTATGACTGTGCTAAAATTGAATCAAATTGACTTAACCAAACTTGAGTTATCCGGGGCACGAAAAACGGGAAGAAATAAAAATAAATAAAGAAAATTCTGACGAAATCAATAGGTGGTCTGTTGATAACAGACCACCTAATAATAAAGAAAATTCTGACGAAAACAATAGGTGATCTGTTTTCAACAGACCACCTAATAATAAAGAAAGAAAATTCTGACGAAAACAATAGGTGATCTGTCGTTGACAGACCACCTAACTAGAAATTGAATTCGTCATGGGGACGAATTAGGTGGTCTGTTTTCAATTTTAAGATCATTGAAAAGTCAAAAAAGGAAAACAAAATGATGAAAAAAAATTGTTGGAGACTCCCGGACTCGAACCAGTGACCTCGAGGTCGGAAGTCAAGTGCGTTACCGATATACCAAAACATTTCCCATAGCGATTACACGTAAACGGAAAATGGAATTCTCAAATCCCATTTTGCAAGTGAAATATGAGCATTATCCCGGCATCTGATTGAAAAATAAAGGGCACATTTGTGATAGCTTATTGTCTCAGCTACAACATACTCCAAGCTCAGCGAAAACAGAGCTAAAACGACGGAGATATTGCTCGTGAAAGACGGGAATGTAGAATCCAGTTTTAAGAAAAAGTCATGTCCTATAGAGAATACACGCAAAATGTGAAAAATTGGCATGCCTCCTTTAATCGCAAAAATACGCCATGATACCATTGTCAAAATGAATTATTGTGTTGACTGCATTTGTAGAGAATATTCTAAGGTAGAACATATCAAAATTCGAAAGAAAATTGATCAATATTTACAGAGATACAATCAATTTCCCAAAAATCTGCTGACGTCATAATATGCAAATTGAAATTATGAGTTCGGAGGCCATTATGATGACGTCATGAGTTAATTGAGGGTCAAATGACACATGAAATCATATCTCCAACTCATGATTTTTCCAACCATGATATAAAAGTTGGGGTCAATTGACTATCTGAAGGGCTATTACGATTTTTAAAATGGGATGTTTTTGATCAAATTTGCATTATATTTCCCATAGCAGCACGCGCAGATTTTGAACTTTGACGCGCGCTCACGGCCTTATGAAAGGTCAAGAGTGACTGAAATTAATGTAAATTGTCATTTACGGTAAGAGGAAGCTAAATCATGTAAAAATTTTGAATTTGACCTTTTACGCGCGTTGTGAGCGCGCGCAACGCGCGCGGGGACACTTACGGACGGAAAATTTTGAAATGCTTAAAATGACCTGATTCGTACTCTCGTTTAATAGTTAAGTGATTTTGAGCATTTTAAAATTTTGACGCGCGCGTACGTGCGCGTCATGACCTTTATGTGACCTTTGATGACATGACTTGTTGACCCTTGACTTGAAGTATATGTGATATGAATATGAATGACCTTTGCTTATGCATCATGAAGATGGATAATGGGATTTCACAAAATGGCGCCTGGATGACGTCACGATGACCTGATGACCTTGAAAATGTTCCTGTCACGTCTCATGACAATGACCTATGACTGTGCTAAAATTGAATGAAATTGACGAAACTGAACTTGAGTTATCCTAGGCACAAAAAAGTGTAGGAAATAAATAAAAATAAAGAATAAATAAATAAATAAATAATAATAAAGAAAATTCTGACGAAAACAATAGGTGATCTGTCGAAAACGACAGACCACCTAATAATAGCTAGTTCTTATATAGCGCTTTTCAGGACCGAAGGCCCTCTCAAAGCGCTTTACAGATATATATATTATTACCCCGGTCATAGGATTCAGGCTTTCCTGCACACAATGTATGCACATTCTCCACTCCCTGGGGAGCATTCCAGCTAGGCGTCATTTTTACAAGCGCACACTTGCTAATCTAAGCACATTAGCTTTCGCATCCTACCGGGTACCCATTTAACAAGGGTAAAAAGGGGGTTATAAATTATTTTGAATATCATAGAAAAATTGATCAAATCCCGTGATCAAATTCCTGGAATTCCTCCTAGCTTTGAAAGCTCATTCAGGATTATTTCATTTTGAAAAGTAAAAACATTGGCCCCCAGTCCCCCTCGATCGACTAGAGCTCACCTGAAATGGGGGGGGGGGGGGGGGGGTGGTACATTTAGCAGTGTTCCGGATTTTTTTTTGGGGGGAGGTCTCCAAGGCAGGAAAAGCCAGCGAAAAGCCGGCGAAAGGGGGATTCAGAAATGTTGGCAGTCCTGAGATAGGGGGGGGGGGGGGGGGGGGGTGCTTTCAAAAGTAGGGAACGAATATACGCGTACCCTAAATAACACTGAGTGGGGGGGGGGGGGGGGGGGGAGCCGGGCATCTACTGTACATGATTGCACTTTTTAAGCGCTATAATAATACCTTGCAAAATAACGAAAAATTATTCTGAAGTTTATGAAGTGCTTGTTCGCGCACGTCGCGTAACTACTCTTAATGGTCGTGACACACTGTATACGTGTAGGCTATACAGTTATACATACATAAAGAAATAACTCATTTCTCATGCATTATGCTGAAGTTGAAACAATCACATTTTTTCTTCTTCTTCTTCTTCCTTTGTTTCTCTCTTTTTGTTTGTAATCTCAGGGGGGGGGGGGGGAATATTTGTACAGGCCGTCCCCCCCCCCCCATCCCCCCGGGATTTACGCCCCTGATATGCTAACGTTGTTTGGAAACTTGCGGTTTCCATATCCAGTGGTGATATTTAATATATATTTGCTCACAACCAAGATAAATGTCCATGTTTAGAAATTTAGTTAACAAAAAATGATAATCCAGCCGTGATTAAAGTTATAAAGGGTTTGTTAAAAGTCCTTTTTTTTTCCTACTACTACTTTAGTTATCTCGCTGTTATAATACCATAAGGCCTACAAAAATTGTTGTATTGCCCTTTAGGTGCCAAAAAATGGGTCGGTCGGTCGGAAATCCTTGTCCTTTTCCTTCCTTTTTTCTCCCTCTTAATTGGCTGATATTTTAAAATTTTAAATGCTTTGATATTTTTTTTTCTCTTAAAAGGTTGTTTTTTTAAGCCGACCGTAGCTTTCAAGGCCTTAGCAGGCTTTGGCATATTTTATATAAGAACATTTATTTAGCCAGCCAACATGGATATACGTTTGCCTATACGCCAACAAATAATCCATACACTGACTTGTAACAATATGGAAAGAAAAAGGCATGGCTTAACTGATAACATGGTGATAGTGAAATTATTTAAATGATGTTCTTATTACTTCGATAATGTAGCTGTTTGAGTCAACATAAATTTCCATCCTATTCCATTAGCTACGAGAACAACACAGTATCGATAGTGTTACGCATACAAACCAGACAAACAAGAAGAGAAAACTACCATTTTACGACAGTTGAACAAAAAGTCTCTTTAATGAATTAGGCTAATAGTCTTTAAAATATGATATATTTGAATATCATCAATTTTATGGGCGCAAGTTATTTGAATAAAAACAAACAAATTGTCCCCAGATATTTAGCTGCATGTAGATTTTATTTATACCTTCCTTAAGAGTATAACATTTACAAGTAATAGGTCAATCCTTTGAGACTTATTTTTGTTGAAGAGCGCCAACAGTTTTAACAGAATGATTTTTTTTTTTTTACATATGATATCCCTGGAGCTTATTTGTTTTTGAAACTCGGGAGCATGTGAGATATTCATGACGACTCATTAGATTATGTTTCTTTACCCTTCTCAGAGATTTGGAAATATGTAAGAAGGTGTTTGAAGAGCAAAGAAGAGGGAGGTGTCGGCATAACGAACCGAATGAGAGCTTAAAACACAAAGAGAAAATGGTTAATACAAACGATGACAATATGACACAGGTATCATTGAACCGGGATGGAGTGCTCTGGTTGCATTCCAGTCATTTTTTTTAATACACTATTCATAAATGTTCAGTAACGCCCTTTTTTCAAAACGTTCCCCGTCTTCTGTGACATTGACAGCTATGATTGTTAAATCAAATATCTCTCCCAAAAATTTCCTCCCAATCGACTCAGTAAATATCTATATAGACACTGTTAGCTTAACCCAAATATGACACTAACTATCTGTAATCTAGATATTTGAACCTTTTATTATCGAGTAAACAACACGAAATGAAACTTTCCCCGTCTCAACTGAGGGTATCATATTTACTCCGGGGAATAAAGATTACTGTATCGTACTAATGCATTATGGCAATGGAATTTTTGCTGATAAGATAAGATAATTATGGGAGCTGAGTCAACTAACTATATATACACTTGACGACGTGCAAGTCGCCCGTCGAAAATATAGTAACGTTCAGACATTATGAACGGTAAACATGTACGCCAACTACCACCATAAATCTGCAACTCTGCAGGCAGACTAATTATATCAAACATCCATCACAACCATCACCTATCAAAACAAAACAAAAAATCTTCTTCAAAGGCTAGAAAAATAATAAGCAGAGCAGGCCTATGTTTTTAATATGGATGTAGCATGTTATGGAACTGAAATTAAATGGAGGTGAAATGTTTCGGAATGAAACTCATATTTGTTTAGGCCAGACTTTTTTGTTTTCTCTAAGGAAGATCAATTTTTTTTTGTAGCCGTCAATTTGTGTACAGGTGTACTCACACAAAATAAGTAACTCCATGCAAATTTTAATTCTGATAAAAAGTGGGTGTAGCATAATTTGGAACTGAATTCGTGAAATACATTATATGGCCACAGTGGCGTTATAGGTGGGAAACTGAGTGGCAAGCCATTGGGGACTTAGAATTACCAAAATAAGGGAATTGTTTACATTACACTTCGACAGTGAAATAGGTCTATATGAATATCGTATATTATTTGTTATATTTACATGGAATGTGTGGAAAAATACATTTCTGAATATGTAAACACCAGAAGATTGACTTATTTTATTTGCAAATTAAAAAAATAATGGTTGATTCATTACTTATAAAATCCGAGGTGTTTCACAAAGACTTAGATAAACTTAAGTTGGACTTGAACTAATGCAGGCCATTCTTGCCAAATGGTCGCTCTCATCATTGGTCTCTCAAGGGACGTCACAAATCTACATAATTTACATTTGTTATAGTTACTTACATTGTAAACTTAATTTATGTTTAAGACTTGGAATACCAGGATTGGTTAGATGAACTAGCGGCATGAAAGGCCTCGATCTAAGTCTTTTTGAAACATTCCCCTGGCCTTTCATGAAGCCCTGTGATGTAGAACAAGTATCAACTAAAAATAACATACAAACAAGGAACACTTCAAACTAATTACTTTTACTACGAAAACATTTCTACAAAATACATCAGAATAACTGATCGTATGTACAATATCATTTAAACCAGTATTAGAAGAAGGAAAACGTGCTGTAAATGTGCAAGAAACTAACTTAAAAGAGAAATTGATGCATAACAAAGAAGAAAGATAAGAAAAGATTGAAAATATTTATATTTGGGCAAGAAGACTTAGCGCCCTCTGTGAATATTGAGCCCGTACGTTTAAGTCATTTCTTTGTCAACTGGAATTCATCCATACATTAAAACACGTAAATACATCACAGATCAGCTGAGGGTCGCTACACAAAACCAAATCAATTAAAGTAATATTTTTGTCCGAGATGTACTGCGATGTCAGTAAGCCGACAAATTTTTCACAAAGCAATGACAAAGCGTCATCCCCATGATATCGTTACTATCAGCTACCAATCACAACGATCAATCAGATATATCCTAAATTACCCAAACAATTTACGAGACTCAATTTCACGATAGTAGAAGAGTGAAGAGGATGCTCGCACATATTATAGCAATATCCTTGGACAATGTGTCATTAATGACATCTAAAGATGAATAAGATTTAGAGAACTCGAGGTTGCATTTACGATGAGCGAATCAAAATTTGTATAGCATAATGATAGCACAACTCATATATGATGAACAGAAGACCCTGATTTTTCCATGGTTGAAATGTATGTTTACTTACAGAAATATGAGATATGATATGTATCAAAATTTTGCTCAAAAATTAAAAGTTACTCGCTTAGACATTGCAACGGCATATAAACATTATGCTTGTATATACAAATTAAATTATCAACATTGTGAATTGTTCAATGCAGTAAGAGCATAAAGATCAAGAAATAATTTGTTATAAGTTTACAGTTTTTATTTTTCGCTGCCCATTACTAACTTGAACTTGACCTGTGATGGTGGTCTAAAAGATATGAGAGGTTTGGATTCGCGACAAATCTCTTATAGGGGAAATGGTCGCTCGTCTTGGCACAGGCAGTTTTGTGAAACACTTAGCGGACAAGTGGAGGGATAGCTTCGAGATGTTGTTGATCATGTACTTATGACGGTTTCGTGAAACGTCCCCGCGATGGGCGATTCCATGCAATGTGTCCCGCACGATATACATGTAAGACTTTTTTTGTATTGTTTAGCTTGCCAGATTCACAAATAATAAAGGTGCAGTGTGTTCAGAATGCCTTTGTAAGACTTGTGTCCAATTCCTTACAACGTTCCTTATTTCACCTGTTTTTATGAAGTTACATTGGTTCTCAATAAGGCATAGAATTGGGTTAAAGGTACCGAGATTTTGTTTACAAAGCTTTGAATTTTATCTGAATTATTTCCTCTTAATTGCATCCATACTCACAATACCTTACGAAATAAACATAATAAGCCGCTTCTAAATCTACCTTACACAAACAAAACGAAACTCTTTCAGTTGGGCCGCTCCAAAAACTATGCAATAACGTTCCACTTGACATTAGACATGCTCCATCTCTTGCCATCTTCAAAGCCTTGTTATACACTATAAAGGCTTTACATATATTGTGGTTGTCATCCCGACCAATGAATATCGATTTGGGCATTACAGATTTATTAAAGATTCAAACCGTTAAGAATGGTTGGAGGCAACTTATCCACATCAATAAACATAGTAAAGATAGTTTCTAATCTATGGTGAAATTTCAAGGCAATAGAGAGTTATATCCATAGCGGAAGTACTGTATCAGCTTTGGCCCTTTTACTGCTGGCCGATGATCAGAAATTCACGCGCCAAGTCTAGGAAACCATGATCTACAAGTTTGTCAAACTGACAAACTTGTAGACATTTCTTATCTCTTCCCTTTATCCACTGGTTACACACTCCGGGTGCATGCTTCAGGGCCATCAGACTTTCGCAGATTGTCTCGTTAATAGCATCATCTGATATGTGAGCTCCTTGGAGGTTCTTCTGTAGATTCAACGCTTCAGCAAGACTTTTTAGTCGACCATCAGTTATCACCTTCTTGACCATCTGCTTAATGAAGGAAAGGCTCTTTTCACCGGCTTTGTATTGACCTATAAAGAAAAAGAAAGGTAATAGACAATACATTTCTATAAGTATTTGGAAAAGATAAAGAATCTTATACAGACTTTGAGTCAGAGTAGACTATATCCCGAAAAAGGAATGAAAATAAACTTTTCGTCAACATTTTCATCAACTGAGAGAAAAACCGTTAATGAGCCAATACTTACTATAACTCTTAATATTGTGATGTTTCAGAATCGGTTTGATATATTTCAAGGAATTTCTACTTTCTTAAGAGATAAATAAAAGGTATGAGGTCAGCATTGCGATAGTAAAATGACGTAATGATATTACGTGACGTAAAATCTGTTTTGCCAAAGCCAACCAGAAACATCACATGTACATAATCAACACTAAAGATGTGCCGGGGATTACCTTCGATAACTGATCTTGCTATCTCAGATTTCCCGAAGTTTTGCAGGCGTTTTATCACAGCTGCTCTGTAATTAAATGCAAAAAGACGAGGTTTCTCTTTCCAGATCTTGAACAATGTGAACTCATCTTGAGTGTCAATCATCGAGGAGCCTGCAACTACTTCTTCATCTGTCAAGTTCAGCATCTTCTTGATCATGTTGAAATGTTGACTGGACTCCTGAGCTTCCTCGACCTCAGGTTCCATAAAAACTGTGGTTGTATCAGAAGAGACCACTTCTTCTGTAACTAGCAAGTGATCTCCCTCATTTGGTTGACTCACTTCCTGTGCGGTATTGGTGTTTTTTTCTGATTCGGTTCCAGATCTCATGACTGCATTGGAAATGGCGGACAGTTCCACATAGGACATTTCGTAGGCTTTGAACAAAGAATAAAAGCCAAAAAAATCATGGATTAATTTGTGCAATTAATAACAATATTATAACCAAATGAAATTGGTTCTATTTGTTAGACTATGAATGATAAATATATACAAAAAAGGGATAAATTGCCTATTAGTGATCAAAAGATAAACATCTCTGTAATTTATTAAAACATTTCACACTTCTTTATCAACACAAACTAAACCCCTCTAAAATGCTTTGGAAACTCATGTTCGTTATATTATATTTCTGTTGTTTTGGCACGAACATCGCTATGTCTAGTAATATTAGAAAGTGTGTTTATACTTTTTAAATAACTCCACATTTGTTATGATTTTCTAATCATGAAAATGTGCATTATATCAAAAATAAGGGTAAGGTCATGAGTGAAAACTTGCAAAATGCACTGCCCTTCTTCGGCTGTGCATTTTTACAGCAATTCCGGTGCATAGCAGTGCAGTATGCAACTTTCTCTATTGACCCTGCACCTTATTCTGATGAATTGCTCATTCAATGGCTCCAAAATTATATCAAATTATGGTATTACTTTAAATAGAAATAAGCATAATATCTAATGTTACTAAAACAAACGAATACTAATCAATGACAGGGAAAATATAATTGATAAAAAATGAGTTTCGAACTTTTTTCGAGAGTTGTAATATGGTACTTGAAACTAGTTTAGAACATACCGATCATTTTCATTTGAATGGTGGATGGAAATCCCCCTTCTTTGAGCTTCTTCCACAAGTCCTCTCTTAGGTTATTGTTGTCCAATAAGGTTGACACAAGTCCAATGGTCCCCTTGGTGAGATGAGAGGGTTCGAACACTGGCCTGTATGATGATATTTTAGCATCGCACACGCCAAGACGTCTGGCCAAAGGAAGGATATCAGTCATGAGTAGATTGAATGCTATATCTACGACCTCAACTTTGTGGACAGCATCATTCCTCAGAGGTAACAGGAGACCTAGATAAAATGTGTACATCTGTTAAGCGTATCATTTCTGTAAAAGGTGCATAACATAAAATGTTCTATGAATGCCATTGCTCATTAAATTCTAGCTGGGAAACTAGAC
>JAVYIG010012184.1:0-55398 GCA_035222895.1 Strongylocentrotus droebachiensis | reverse complement strand
TATTATATGTTTGTAGAATACTACATTCAATAAAGCTAATGAAGTTTATCATCTTGTCGACTTTCAAATAATTAAAGATAACTAATCCTCAACGAATAAACATTAAAATTCTAACAATGTCAACTACCATCTTATAGGATGAAACTGAGGACTGGGCAGAAAGATTCTCCTTCAAATTTGATTGATAAAGGTCTATCAGTCTATATCAAAGATTGAATTAATCAATGATATTTTGATTATAATTATACATGTTAAAATTCATTTACCTCTATGGACTTCTGTATGGGAAGTTTTGTAGATTATGAAATTATTGCTACTTCAAGTATTGTATGTAAGAAGGTTTGAAAGACAACACTCTAAATGCATTAAATATGGAAACTGCTAATCCTCATTGCCTTTCGTATCCAAACTGGTAGCTTTCATAGAATCATGTTTCGATGCTTCCCAACTAAAGAAAACAGGGAGTGGGGGGGGGGGGGGGGGGGGGGGGGCTTGCTATCCTCTTATCTTATCCTCTGTACAAATATGATTATATGTTTATATTAGAAGGATTTAGAAAGTGAAATTTTGAATTATAGCATTACTGTTGGTAGAAGTAATGGCAGTGTCGATTGTTAATGTGGGGGAGGGGGGGGGGGGGGGGGTTCCTGGTGAAATTTACGGTATGCCAATGTCAAATTAATAAAAAAGAGAAAACTATTCTTAAGAATAAAAATTATACAGTACATGGGCCTCCTAACAAAAACCCTGGTACCACTGTTGTGTTTTGAGTGTGTTTTTTTTTTTGGGGGGGGGGGGGGGGGGCTGGCAAACCAATTACAAATTTCCAGTGTTAAATTCAAATTTTTTTCTTTAACAAAATTATGTCAATATATTGTAATTAAACAATGTTTCACTTTCCTTTTTTTCAAGTTAGATATTTGAATAAAATGATTAACATACTTTCCGGTTTCTCTGGCCTCTACGTTAAAAATGTTCTACTTCTAGCAAAGCTCCTGGAAAGGCTGCAAAAAGGGAGAGTGAAGAGAATGAAATTGAAATGTGGACAGTAATGGAGTGAATATGGAATGGTTGATGGTAGTTGATAACGAGTGAATGCAAATGAGTGGCAACAAGTACGACTGAAAGTGAGACAGAAAGGAATTGCAACAGGTTGCTCAGTCAAGAGAACAAACCTTGCAGAAGATAGTTTTCGAAAGACAGAGAAAGAGAGAAAAGGGGAATTATAAAAAAAGGAAAAGGGGGCATGTGTCAAAGGGGCATTTATGAGAAAGGGTTGGGGTTGGGGCTCCTATTAAACAGGGAAAGGGGCACATATCAAAAGGTAAAAGGGCACTTGTTAGAAAGTTTAAGGGGACGCGTGTCAAAGTAAAAAAAATGAAAGGGCTTTTATCAGATATCACAAGGGGCACTTATGAAAATGGAACAGTGGCACTTATTATGAAGTTAAAGGGGCATTTGTTGAAGAAAAAGGGGCACCTGTCAGATTTGAATAGTGGGTAATTATCGCCAGGGCCGTAGCCAGAGTTTGGGGGGAGGGGGCACATACATGTAATTGATCGACGTCCTGGGGAGGGGGTCAAAAAGAGTTCAACCGATCTTGGATTTTTTTTCTTCTTTTTTTTCTTCAATGTATGTGAAAGAATGTGTAGTTTTCTCTCGAGTTTGTCTCATCATGCGTGGGATCTGTGGGTGCTGGGGTTCCTGCAGCAACCCTATACATGGATTTTCTTCAGTGGGTGCATATAACTCATGGACTTCACATTGTAAACCTTCAAATGATGAATTATCATCGAGTCCCCCACCCCCCCCCCCCCCCCCCTTCCCTCATTATTTTAGAAAGAAACCAAAGAGAACTTTTAAGAGAAAAAGAGAAAGGAAAGGAAAAAATGGTAGCTAGGCCTAAACAAAAACAAGAGGCAAGATAAAAGAAAACAAGATTGAAGATATGGTATCAATATTATCTTGCTCCTTTCCCTTTTTCTTTTGTCTTCTTTTCATTTCAATTTTCTTGCAATTTATTTCTTTCTTCCTTGGTATCTATTCCGTATTCTTTATTTCTTCCATTCATTTATTATTTATATATATTTTACTTTTTAACTTTGTTATTCTTCTTTCTAATCCCATTTTTCTTTCTTCCTTTTCTTCCTTATGCAGTTAAGTGAGCATAGATCATAGAAATAATTTAAGTGCAATACACAAGTATTTTATTTTTGATAAATGTCTGTATGTAGGCCTATTCTTGTTATCTATTTTATACAGTTTATAATACTGTATCACATATTCAATACCATAATGCAACCTCTGCTTGTAATATTTAAAAGCAAACCTAGAACTGATTATTTACCAATTCATGAAAAGAACTAGACTCCCATTAATCTCAGAAAAGTAGGCCTAGGCTACTCACAAATTGCCTATCAAGACTCTTACTTGAAATATATGCTATATATCTTGTCTACCGGTACTGACATTTTGGCATTTACTAGTAATTAAACACAGCATTTATGACTGTATTATCTAAATGACCATGACATTGCTTTTCTATGTCATATTATAGGCCTGCCATTAATCCAACGTACTTGTTACACACGATATTCGATGCTGCGCATGCCTCGATCATACATGAATATTCAAGAGAATCGAGACTTTCCCCGGCCCTGCCTAATGAATATTCATGATAAAACAGGAATCCGGGCTCGCCGTGGTACGAAAAAATAAGACGCAGCCCGGCCGCTCGGCAGATCTTCGGTAGTAATTCGGCTGGATTCGTCAGCAGATCGTCACTGTCGACAACAATGGTTTCGGAGCCTAGATTTTCTTTGACATACTTCCACATGTCATAAACATCTTTATGAGATGAGCCACCTTCTGTGTTTCGGAACGGAGAGTCGCGTCTTATGTCGAACGTTTCCTCAACTGCGGATTCGCCTTTCAACATCCCCCGGGCTGATAGAAGGGCAAATACTGATTTTCGAAGTGAATTATACACTCTGAGAGGATGTCGAATTAAGAAGATATGCTTGAAACCTTTTGGGAGGAACTTGTACTGATCGGGTGAGAGAGCCATATCCTTCACCAAGACATGACGGCTTACAGACTGGTCCAAAAAACGACCGATCGATGCATAACTGTAAAAAAAAAAAAAAGGGGGGGGGGGGAATGGGGCAAAGTATAAACGTATGAAGTAAACCTGCTTGTCCATCACGCAAAATCAGTCTTTCGTCGGGCCTAGACATGGCCTATCAGGGCCCTGTTTCATAAACCTTGCTATCAATAACAAGTTACAATAATTGTTATAAGCTACTGAAATCGTGGCATTTGATTGGCTTAGAGGAAATGTGTCAAAGGAATTTGTAATTGTTTTATGAAATCGGGCCTACATCCTGCAACAAATTGAACTTACTTTACCGAACGGTTCAATATTTTTGAACCATATTAATTTGGTGCTTGGTATCAGTATACGCCCTCTCAATTGTCCCCTGTCCTATATTCTCTTTATTCTTTCCCCTGCTCCTTTCAACATTCGATTTGGAGGGGGAGGAAGGGGTCACTTGCGTACTGATGGGGGGGGGGGGGGGGTTGGGGGCAATTGCAATTGCGCCCAAATAAAATTTAAACGTGGTTTATTTCTAATTCGATACCAGTGATTTTAAAATGTTGCTGAAATGACATGATTTTTCCCTGAGCTTCCGGGGGCTCTGCCCCCTGGACCCAACCAAGGGCCCTAAGGCGGGCCTCTAGTTGCTCATGTGACCGTAATTTAATGCTAAAACCCCTGAGCTTCCGGGTGCTCTTCCCTCCTGGACCCTACTAAGACCCCTAAGGCGGGCCCTTGGTTGCCCATCTGACCGTAATTAAATGCCTAAAACCCCTGAGCTTCCGGGGGCTCCGCCCCTTGACCCCGCTAGAGGCTCTTCAGCGGACCCTGAATGCTCATCTGACCGAAATTAAATGCCTCAAACCCCTGAGCTCTTTGAGGCTCAGTCATCTGGACCCCCACGCCAATAATAGTGACCTGCCAGTGTCAAAAATAAGGTATCAGAATGTGCCCATCTGACCGTTATTAAATGCCTAAAACCCATAGCTTCCGGGGGCTCCGACCCTTGACTCCCGCCGGAGCTTTGGACCTGGTCCCCCACGCCAATTAACGCTCCACTCGTTTCGCTAGCTTTGCTCTACCTGATCGTAAATGCTTTAGTCCTCCCCCCACTTTTTTCTACCCCCCCCAAAAAAAAAAAAGAAGAAGAAGATTTTACTCATTAAGCCACTAGAAGGGGTGTACGAGGGCATTATCTAAAGAAAACTTACGAAAGGTTCTCCTGTCTCGTTATGTTTGACTGCCCGGTCTCTCTAAAGTGATCAGTCATCCGTTTATAAATCTCTTCATTCCCTTCGTATTCGGTGGGTAAATCAAGGTCTAGCTGTTGCTTTATAATCAGTCGGGTGTTTCTGCAGTAGGCGTAGGGTTCGAACCACACTTGAATGCCTTCAATGAAACTAAGACACTTGGTGAGAGCCGTAGAAACAGAGCGAGGTACACACCAAATAATTGTACGACTTCCATCATCACGAGCAGCTCGCCCTTTACTTGCAAGGGTACATTCTGCCGTTTCACCAATCAGTGGCGGATCCAGGGGGGGGTTGGGGGGGTTGCAACCCCCCCCTTGGCGCGCCCAAAAAAAAAAAAAAAAAAAAAAAAAAGGAAAAAAAAAGAAAAAAAGAAAGAAAAAAAGAAAGAAAAAAGAACGCACGCTGGAGAGAAACCCTTTCAAGTGCAAATATTGTGAGAAGATATTCAACTCATCTGGTAACTTAACCAAACACATGATAACTCTGGATATAACTATGTATTAAACTGTTACTTGATTTAAAAAGACGTTATCATGCACTGCTTTTTATGGTCTCCATTGTGTTAATAGATGCCAGGAAAACATCACTTACGGGGTTCAAATAAACACCCCCCAAAAAATCGGCTCGCCGCTTCGCGGCTCGTGGACGATGCTCCGTATCGTCATTATTTTGGTCAAACCCCCCCCCTTAGCAAAAAGCTAGATCCGCCCCTGCCAATGCAAGGCGATTCCATGATTGATATTCAAGGTATATAAGGTTCAAATGATCGGTTTTATCTATACAAAAATGGTTGAACGTGTTGAAAGTTATTATACCATGTAACAAAGTCGGAGTAACGTCCGCATTAACAGTTTCAGTATAGGGTCCACGCTTGCAGTAACTGAAACGGCCGGACAGCGAAGTTTCTTCCTATACGACCCCATTCCATGCTCCAACGCATGCACCTGGGGTCAGGGGCAGATTTAGACAAACATTATTGAACCCTTGGACTCTATTCAATTCAATTCCATTCAACTCAATTATTTATTTGACCTCTATCAATTCTCATATTTACAATGATGGTACACTTTTACATATTAATATACATCAATTTACACAATACAATACATTAAAAACATGAAATTGAAATAAGGGGGGGGGGGGCGACTTAAATTAATATTTTATGAGAAGAAAAAAAAACAATAACAATAACTGATTCAGTAATACAAAAATCATTTTTAAACGCAAAACAATGATAAATATATAAATAAAAAGAAACAATCAAAGTTACACAAACATATAGGTTGCATTATCTCACACTACAAATTATATTTGTTTGGGGAATGCAATAGCCTAGTCACTATTCAGAAGAAAGCTTTAAGGTCTCCTTTCGAAAATTTGTCCGAATTACACTGTATAATATCATTTGAAAGAGAATTCACAGTTTTGGACCTGTAAAAGCAAATTGTGCACAAACGATGTTCTATTTATTGGTAGATGAAAAGAGCTCGCCTGGCGAGTGAAGTAACTATTAATCGAATAATTTTTTACGAACATATCATTAGAAGGCAAAAGTAATTCTTTGGTGTTGAGCTTGTACATTAACTGTACAAGTTCAAAAATATACAAGTCTTCAATTTTCAAAATGTTGTCATTCAGAAAAATATTTACGACAACGGGCCTATTGTTGAATTCTGTGAACACTCAAACTCCCTTTTTCACACACGCCTTTTCTCCTATCATTCAGGTTCAAAGGTCCAAAACTACATCAATTACATTTCAAACTTCACATAACACAAACAAATAATGGCTGTTAAAAATATTTTATTAGAATAAACCTGCTTTCGAACTTCACTAAAAGGAAACGAGTAGCAGCTGTTAATAGCCTTTATTATTATGTGCTTTTAAATTCACAACTACATATATTTTTCAGAAGTGTAGCAGTATTCGTCACGGTGGCAAAAGTGTGCGTTCTACAAAGGCAGCAATTAGGGACTTTTAGATTTGCGTGGACTGATACGTGTGACGTCCGTTCAAGGCAGTGCATTAAAAGAACGTCGATACTAGCAACCCACGTTGTCGTTGTGCAAATCTAAAAGTCCCAATTGTGTACAATCAGTCAACTGCACACACACACACACACAAAAGAAATTAGCAGATGTTTTTGCATTTTAATATAATTGATTTACAGAAAATGTAACAACTGTATAGGGTGAGTCAGAAAAAATGTCCCAATTTTTAAAAGTTGAATTGTTTGAAGTTTGACTATTTAATCCAGGCGCGGATCCAGGATTTCTTAGGGGGGGGGGGGGGGCAAATTTGAAATTATGCGAGCCGAATATTGGTACGTTATGGTGACACCGGCGGTGGCGAAATGAGCAAAAAACATTTGGGGACGGGGGGGGGGGGGGTAAGTATTTACGATCAGGTAGAGCGTTGCGTAAATTGGCGTGAGGTCTAGGGGCGAAGCCCCTGCGGGGGTCAAAGAGTAGACCCCGAGAAGCTTAGGGGGGTATAAGCTTTTAATTACGGTCAGATGAGCATATTTTTATACTTATTTGTGACACTGGCAGGACACAAATTGGTGTGGGGTACAGGGGGCGGAGCCCTCAGAAGCTCAGGGGTTTGGGCAATCATTACGGTCAGATGAGCATAATTGTTGATACTTATTTGTGACACTGGCAGGACACAAATTGGCGTGGCGTCTAGGGGCGAAGCCCCTGCGGGGGTCAAGGGGTAGAGCCCCCAGAAGCTCAGGGGGGTATAAGCATTTTTTAAATTTTAATTACGGTCAGATGAGCATACTTTGATACTTATTTGTGACACTGGCAGGTCACAAATTGGTGTGGGGTACAGGGGGCGGAGCCCCCGGAAGCTCAGGGGTACCTTATTTGTGACATCTAATTTCGGTCAGATGAGTATAAAGATACCTTATTTGTGCCACTGGCAGGTCATTAATTGGCGTGGGGTCCACGGGGCGGAGACCCCAGAAGCTCAGGGGTTTTAGGCATTTAATAATGGTCAGATAAGCATGCAGGACCCCGCCTTAGGGCCCCTGGTAGGGTCGAGGGGGCGGAACCCCGGAAGCTCAGGGGTTTTAGGCATTACATTACCATCAGATTAGCATCCAGGGGTCCGCCTTAGTGTCCTTGGTGGGGTTCAGGGGCAGAGCCACCGGAAGTCAAGGGGTTTTAGGCATTTAATTACGGTCAGATGAACATATTTTGACACCTTATTATTTTGTGACAAAGGCAGGTCACTATGCTTTTTTCTTTCTTTATGAATTTGCCATTTTCCAACAAACGCATAAAAAAGTATAATTTACTAAACATTGAGGAAAAATCTCGGAAAAGAGCCTTCTGCTCCCCCCCCCCCCCCCCCCCTTCGATCTACAACTTTTTGGCGGGAAAATTGCAACTGATATCTCCCTTCTTTTCTTTTCTTTTCTTCTTCCTCTTTTTTCCTTTCCTTTATCTCCTCCTCTCTTATTTTTTGATGGGGGAGGGGGGGGGGGGGGTAGCAGCTGGGAAGGAAGGCCCTTTCGGCCCCCCGATCTCCTTCTTTTCCCCCTTTTCTTTTCTTCTTCCTCTTCTTGGTTTTCCTTCTCTCCTCTTTCCCTTCTTTTCCTTCTTTCCCTCTCTCTCTCTTTTTTTGCGGGGGGGGGGGGGAGGGGCAAGGCCCGCTGCCCCCCCCCCCCCCCCTCCTGGATCCGCGCCTGGTGTGCATAGACCCCTTAATATCGTCACCATCTATAGTTGAACCTTAATTAATACAAAAAATCATGGGCTTGAAGTTTTCTTTTTTATTAATCTCAGTAGGATTTGATATTCACCCATTTCAAAAGAATTAGTTGTGGGATCACGATTAAAAAAGATCCTACTGACACCGTACTACATGTACGTGGAACTTGTGTTATTTATGTGTGGTTAAATTAATTTGATGAACGCAGATAAAGTTCATGTCTAGCGCCATCTCTCGACATCAAATTTGTCGTCGTGAACTTCAAGTAAATAACACTGATACTCGGCCTATTATCATTTTATTTCGGCTTTCACTATTGATCTACTGCAACCTCACAGGGGTGATTTACTATTAACACACCTAGCAGTTATTCACATGAAAAGTAAACGTGAGTATAATCCTTTCAAATTACATATTTTACCTCTATTTATTCAATTTACATTTCCAGTAAAATTAGGAGTTGTTAAACTTATGGTCAGTCCCGTGCGTTGTTTTATGTGTAGGTATATGACTGCCTGTAATTTTCGAGCACAATGAAACGATTCCATGAATTGGCGACAGGGCTTAGGGTTTTTTTAGCGATTGAGAGATTGAGAGAGAGAGAGAGAGAGAGAGAGAGATTGTGCATGCGATGGGCTGCTCTAAATTTGATCATATTTTCTGTTTCTGAATAGTCATTTGGTTTAATTCTTGCTAGAAAACTGATTAGGGATTTGCTGATATATATAATCAGCTAATTCAAATAATTTTGGGTTAGATATATGGAAATTTACCCACTTTCACTTTACTCTGCAAATTTATAAAAAGCGCCAAAACTCAATACAGTCCCATACACTTCATTTGCTGTCTGGAACAGTTCATCTCATCCCTGATATAGCCGATCAGCTATCAGGTGCTAGCTGCTCACCAGCCTCACCTCCCGTGAGAGTGGTACTCTACAGTTCCACAAGAAAAAGTGTGGATCTCCGAACCCAAATCAACACTGATGTGTTGGAGAACATGTCTAAACTCTGAATTAGACAGCTGCTAGTGAGATAGACAGTTCCAGTCTAGAAGTAGAATTGATCTAGATCTAGAGTCTAGTGACGTTGCTGGCCGCAGCCGCCGCCTTGATTGTGTTCAAACTTCAAGTCCAAGCAAAGACAAGACTCCAAGTCCGAGGCATAATTACAGGCTGAGTACCAAATATATTTCGATAGATCCAGAGCCCTGTGCATGGTATGTACTTTATGTTCTCCATGTTGTGTTTTACCATCTCTACGTACCCGCTACTCGTCAATTCTCTGACTGTGTCTACTACTCGTCAATTCTCTGACTGTGTCTAGTATATATTGACTACTGTGTATGTAGCCAACGTAACCATCTCTACGTACCCGCTACTCGTCAATTCTCTGACTGTGTCTACTACTCGTCAATTCTCTGACTGTGTCTAGTATATATTGACTATTGTGTATGTAGCCAACGTAACTGTACCGTGAAGTCTTGTTTTGTACCCTCTATTACCGTCTTGTTTTGTACCCTCTATTACCGTCCCGTGCCTGTGAACTTTATGTTCTCCATATTGTGTTTTACCATCTCTACGTACCCGCTACTCGTCAATTCTCTGACTGTGTCTACTACTCGTCAATTCTCTGACTGTGTCTAGTATATATTGACTACTGTGTATGTAGCCAACGTAACTGTACCGTGAAGTCTTGTTTTGTACCCTCTATTACCGTCCCGTGCCTGTGAACTCGATGTTTTGTGAAGCCTTGTATACGTGCCTTCTATGAACAACCTCCATCCTCAACTCGTGTTTGCGTGTTATTATTTTTCTATACCATCTCTACGTACCCGCTACTCGTCAATTCTCTGACTGTGTCTAAACTCTCTGAGAACCATCGCAATAAGATGGCATGCAACCTTTCAGCCTCACCTAATCTAAGTGGCTTATCCACACCCTCAAGGGTAAGTAGCCGCCCCCTGAATAGCAGTGGTAGTGACATGACCTGTCCCAAACTAGAATTCAAGGAGAAAGGCCGTCAAGTGGACATTTCCCTGAGCCCAGGCTTATACAACCTGTTCTCTAATGAGACAGCAAGCTATTTCACTTCATTTTGCAACAAGAGCAACACTTTAGCAGCAGTGTTCTCTGACACACAGGACTCTGGATGTTCTATACGCATATGCAATAAATTAGCAAAACAAGGCATGCCTGGCCAAAGGACCAAAATCAATCTGTCATTTGAACAAAAATCATCTTTTATCACTGCTTCCGGACCACCTGCCCATGTCCTGGAGTTTGTCAAAACCCATCTGCCACAAATTCTAGACAGAATTAAAACTAGTGATTATAGTAGGCATGTAGAGATTGAAATCCTCCTCAGAAGCATTAAATGCTACCTCAAGGAATCACATCAAGCTACAGAGAGTCCTACAAATGGAGCGAGGAGCCCCCCATGTCCATGTTCTGAAATGGACAGGCTTCTCTTATGCCCTAAGTGCAAAACACACTCGTGCACCAATGTGATTGAATGTGACATTTGCAACAGCTGGTTTCATTATGAATGCTTAAACCTAAGTACCGCCGATATCGAAGCCCTTGAGAGAGATGCTTCCCAGCCTTTCGCATGTAAGTTATGCCTCGCACTAACTGACAATCTGACACCAGGAGTCAACCTCACAGAAACAATCACTGTACATTCTGATAATTCTCCCAACTCATCACCCAGCATGGACCTGTCACTGTCTCCCACCACAACGCTATCCATCGACTCTGAATGGCCACCAAGCATCCCTTTCCTGAGTACAACCTCCAAGGAAATCGAGGAAAACGTTGTTGGATACATGCCAAGTGAGGACGAGGATGAGGTGACACTGGTCACCTCTACAGGCCCATGTCTACTCTCCTGCACTTCTGATGCTGCAGAAAAAGAAGGTCGTATGGAGAGATGGACTCCTGATCTTCCCCCACGATTAGTAAGTTGTGGCCTACCAGGATCGTCAGACCACCCCGCTAGACAAACATCATGTCCTTCACAGTCGATCGGCGCTGACGTACCCAAAAGCCTACCAGGATCGCCACCAGACCACTCCCCTGGACAATCTTCATGTCCTTTACAGCCGATCGGCGCTGACCTACCCAAAAGCCTACCAGGATCGTCACCAGACCACCCCCCTGGACAAACATCATGTCCTTCACAGTCGATCGGCGCTGACCTACCAGAAAGCCTACCAGGAGCGTCACAAGACCAGCCCTCTGGACAAACATCATGTCCTTCACAGTCAATCGGCGCTGACGTACCCAAAAGCCTACCAGGATCGTCACCAGACCACCCCCCTGGACAAACATCATGTCCTTCACAGTCGATCGGCGCTGACGTACCCAAAAGCCTACCAGGATCGCCACCAGACCACCCCCCTGGACAATCTTCATGTCCTTTACAGTCGATCGGCGCTGACCTACCAGAAAGCCTACCAGGAGCGTCACAAGACCAGCCCCCTGGACAAACATCATGTCCTTCACAGTCGATCGGCACTGACCTACCTGAAAGTCAAGGTCAAGCTAGGGAGGTCAACCCCAAAACGCCTGTCAACTGCCTGAAAGATGCAGGGACAATGACTGCACCTTTGCCTTGCAAACTATGTACAAAACGCGACAGCATACTTAAGAAAAGCACCCATGAACTGCACTGCCTCCAAGCTACAACTGCGGGTCTACAAGAAGACAATGACTCCCTGCTACGTATGTCACGAGAAAAGACAGCTGATCTCAGTAAAGCAAGACAAGATCTTCAATATATTCGTAGCAGGCTTAGACGGTCCTCTGAGGAGCATGCTGACACCATAAAGGAGCTAGAGAAGGTGAAGGCCAAGGGCAATGATCTACTAGCCCGCAATGACTTTCTAATGGCTCTTTGCCTAAAACATGGAATTGAAGAGGCCAATTGCTCCCAGGAATGGAGAGCTACAAATGTCCAACACACCACTAAATCAAGAGGTAATACTGAACAAGCAGCTCCAGTACCTACCACCAATCGCTTCCATGTGCTAGTTGATGAAAATCTAAGCCAACAGCAGAGTCCAAACTTCGGCTTACAGCAGCACAATGCGGACAATAGTGTACTTCGTAACGACCATGCTGCACCCCAACCACAGCCCCAACCCCGACACAGGCTCTCAAGATCTCCAAATGTCCAACACACCACGAAATCAAGATGTAATACTGAACAAGCAGCTCCAGTACATACCACCAATCGCTTCCATGTGCTAGTTGCTGAAAATCTAAGCCAACAGCAGAGTCCAAACTCCGGCTCACGGCAGCACAATGCGGACAATAGTGTACCTCGTAACGACCCTGCTGCACCCCAACCCCAGCCCCAACCCCGACACGGGCTCTCAAGATCTCCTAGGAGAGTCAGATGTGACAATCCTCGTAGCAACTTTACATGGAAATCTCCCACAAAGGTACCCTCCTCAAGACCTAAAGTTCACGCACAGGCTGCAAGACCAAAAGTGAGACCCGGCTATCCCCAAGCCTATAACCCACAAGGAGAATATCCTAGCGCTGAGTCGGTAATATCACCAGGGAACAACCCACATCATCCTCAGCAAGACAAATACACACCTGCTCAAAGTTCAAGTGACAACCCATCTATGAACAATACTGTCAAGCCCCAGGTTTTTCGTCATGGCCGAGCAGCTCAAGTAACCTACAGAAACAGCATGGGAATCATCATCAGAGCAGCGGCTGCAGCTGCACACCTTCTCGACCTCCAACCATCACCAGTAAACCACATCCTCCTGCAGTCGTACCTTCATACAATAACAACGCAGATCAAAGGATGCAACCTACTAATGGTGCTAAACACACCAGATCTCGATCCCATGTAACCCTTGTGACCTATAACATGAGGGGCCTCTCATCCTCTCAGTTCTTTTTATGCGACTTGTTGGTCCAGAATGACATTGTTGCAGTACAGGAACACTGGCTTAATGATAGCAATGTATGCAAATTAGAAAATTTGTGTGATACCCATGTAGTATACAGTAAATGTAATGAAGATATTCATAGCGAATTAATATCACGAAGAGGCTCTGGTGGTGTAGCCATTTTCTGCCACAAGGACTTAGAACCTTTCATCAAACAGATCTCCACAGAATCTGACAGAATTATTGGTCTCTCCATAAAATTTGTCAATCCAGCCTTCGAGATAATCCTGCTGAATGTGTACATGCCAACAGGAAACACCACAGACTCTAGACACCTCTATCATGCTCTTCTAGATGAGGTCACACACCACATCTCGAAGACTTCCCCTTCAGCAAGCTTCATTATCACTGGAGATCTTAATGCTGACATCATGACCCCAAAACATCAATGGAAGCGGCAAGCAAAAGATCTAGCCTTCTTCATGCTCCACAACAAGCTCACAAGCCTAAATGACATTTTTTCATGTCATAACCAGTACACATTTTGTAGTGATAATGGGCAATACAAGTCCCATCTGGATTACATCATTGTCAACAAGGAGGCTACGAACCGGTTTTCATCCTTTAAAATCGGACCAGAAATGCCGAAGAATGTATCGGATCATCTTCCCGTCCAAGCGCAGATCAACATCCCAAGCACAGCCTCTGAACAAGCAACTAAGAGCAAGAAACAGCAGCAGTATGGTTCTAAACTAAGTAGATTCAAGGTCAAATGGACAGATCTCTCTAAGGAGGACATTAATAACAGATACACAATTCCTCTTGAAGAAGCCTGCAAGCATCTATGGTACCAGTTACCTCCTGACCCACGCTGCCTTACTGCAAAACATGGAGAACAGGTTCTCGAAGACCTCACAGATGCTATCCTGTCCATCTCCAGAGACAACCTCCCGCACTCCTACTCCTCGGCTCGCAAGCTTCAAAGACCGGAGTGGTCGAAGGAAGTAGACGTGGCGTACCTGCGAATGAAACAGATGTGGAAAGTCTGGAAGGACAAAGGTCGCCCCAAAGACCGTACCAACAGCACCTGGAAATCCTACAAGGAAGCCAAACGTATCTTTAGACGTAAGATGAGGCGGAGCAGGATTGTTATACACAACAACTTGATTGAGGAGATCGAAGCGTCTCAAACTGATGACCCGCAACTCTTTAGCAGACTAGTAAGGGAGAATACCACAGCTAGCAAATCGAACCTCACAGAGTGTATAGTATGGGATGATGTTTCATACTCCAACCAAGAAATCCTGAAGGGATGGGAGACGTACTTCCGCTCACTCTCTACCCTGCGAATAGCTGATGATGAGGAAACCATAGCTAAAGAGGTACATAATGCATCTGACTCTAACAATGAGGATTCACCAATCATCTTCAATTCCAGAGATCTTCACACAGCAATACAAGCCCTCAAACCCAAGAAGGCTGGAGGTCTTGATCAGGTCGCACCAGAACACCTTCTCCACTCAGGACCTATATCCCGCCATCTACTGCTCACCGTCATGAACACCTTTTGCAGGCATACCCATGTACCTCAGCGCTTCAAAAGAGGCATAGTTATTCCTATCCACAAGGGAAAAGGGAAACCGCTCACAGATCCAGGAAACTATCGGGGAATAACACTCACCTCTGTCTTCTGCAAGGTCTTCGAGTTGCTCCTCAAGCCTGGTCTAGAGCAGTCTCTACTCCAACAGGGTATCCCAGACAATCTCCAATCTGGCTTTCAGAAAGATCACTCTTGCATCATGACAGCGCTTTCCCTCAACCTTGTCATACAGATGAACTCCTCAAAGCGGCTTGATACCCACATCGCCCTCCTGGATGCAACCAAGGCTTTCGACACCCTCTGGCATAATGGTCTCTTTCACAAGCTCCTGAAGGCGGGTATCAAAGGAAACCTTTGGAAAATCTTGAGGAATCTGTACAGAGGACTAGAAAGCATGGTCTTATGGAAGGGGAGTCTCAGCCACCCCTTTCCTGTCTCCCAAGGGGTTCGACAAGGTGGGGTTCTCTCTCCATGCTTATACCTGGTGTACATTGACGGACTCATCAAAGCTTTGAGGTCTGCAGGCACAGGATGCCACCTGCGCAGAGAATTCACTGGTGTCTTAGTACTGGCTGATGATGTAGCCCTTGTCAGCACAAATCCCAAGGACCTGCAAAGTATGCTGGACACAACACACAAGTACTCTAAGAAGTGGAGATACACGATCAACCCCCTGAAGAGCGCCATTATCTCTAGCACACATACTGCAGTCTCATGGCATTTTGGCTCAGACATCATTCAGCAAGTAGACACCCATCCACACTTAGGCATCACTCGTACCTTTTCACCATGCGACCCCACTCCAGCAATGGCCTCACGAGGAAGGAAAACTCTCTTCGCCCTTACAGGAGTTGGTGCCCATCGCTGTGGGCTTGCTCCAAGCACAGTATCTGCACTCTGGAAGCGCTACTGTTTACCCAGAATGTTGTATGGAGTAGAAATACTACACCTGACCAAGAAGATGCTTTCTGATCTTGACAGAATCCAGTGTCATCTCTTTAAATCTCTTCTTGGTCTTCCACGCAGCACAGCCAACGAGGCGGTCTCCTTACTCGCTAATGTCCCCCCAGTGTCAGACGAGGTAGACAAGCTCTTCCTCCGGCTCCTCGGTAAAGTCCTGCTGCTGCCTCATGACAGATTTGAAAGAAGACTTCTTGTGAATGCTTTGTGCCAGATGCCATCCTGCCCTACCATCAAGAGTTTAGATGACAAGCTCACACAATACCAACTCCCTCCTCTTGAAGAGCTTATCAGCTCTCCACCTCCTCCCCACACTTGGAAGCTGATGGTGAGAAATGCCGTAGAAGAGGCGAGAGCTGACCTCACAGAAGAAGCTGTAAACTCAAAGTCTACTCTACAGCTCCTATCCAACAACCTTGACCAAGCGCATAAACTTCTTCCATCAACCATTCACCCACCTAGACTGAGACAGGCAATTCCCATCAAGGCGCAGCTACTGAGTGGTGTATACCTCACCAACTCTCGTAAACACACCATCAACCCAGAAAAATCCTCCAGCTGCGCTTGTGGAGAAACTACTGAGACAATCATCCACGCGGTGGGTGAGTGCCCTCTCTACACTACTCTCAGAGACAACTTCATAGCTCACTGGCCAAGACGATGGGAGAGCCATTATTCTAAGTCGAAAACGAAGGGCGAATGCTTCACAAAGCTATCGCTACTCGGCTCCTGCTCTCACACCTCTCTTTCCGACTGGATCAACCCTTCACTCTTTCACAATCTCTCTCTCAGTTTCATACTTGACCTCCATGTTAAACGTTCCACTACATGTATGTGATGCCACCTTTAAACCTACCTATCCTTTTTATATGTGTACCACCAACACCTGCACCAACTGCAGTTCTCCAAACTGGAGGAAGCCAAGCCAAGAAGAAGAAGAAGGCTTCGCGGACATCGCCGGCAGAATTGTTGATACAAATAGTCGATTTTGATATTTCAGAAGTAAACAGTGTCAGAGAATGGTGATGATGATTATAATAATGCTACGTTACTGCTGCAGCTGATAAATTGATTGTGTAAAAACGGTAATAAAACTGACAATTATTAATCTTGCCTTCTTAAAATTCTTTGTCTAGAAGACTAGATGTAGCAGATCTAGATCTATATCTAGACTATTTGACTATTGTTTTATTGATTAATTCATTTTAACATTAAATTTTCCCAAATATTTTGTAAGATGTGCCCATTTAAGTTAAACAGAAAAGTTGTGAAGCAAATTATTGGGAAAGATTTACTTTTGCAACAGCCACCTAACATTCTCTCTTTCAACAGGTTCAATCTATTCATACCCTTGAGTGGTGATATATAAGCTAAAGATACAGACTTCAGCTCCCTTACACTAACCCTAACCCTAATTTATCATGTTTTATATTATTATTAGATAGATCTATTTATTTTAACTTATCCTTTTTTTTGTGCTGCTGACAGAGAAATAAAATAGAAGTTGAAAAAACTTGAATGAAATATGTAAAAGAAAATAAAGAATAAAAAGTAGAAAAGAAAATAAAGTAGAAAAAGTAGAAAAGAAAATTAATTCAAAATGTTTGATGTACAAATAGGACCAAGAAAGGAAGAAAAAACTGAGCCAGAATCATGAAACTAAAAATGAGAATGATCATAATGGGAAAAATGTTGGAGAATGACCAAGTTGAAGAGAGATACTAGAAAAAGAAGCAAATGGAAAGGTAGAAGAAAAGGAGGGGGAGAATAGAAACATGTCATGTTGGAGAAGTAATGTATATGTAGGTTGTAGGAGGGAAAGTTTAAAAAGTTTCTGTTGATATTTAATAATAATAATAATAATCTTTTAAAGTCCACTCCAAATTTTATGAAATTAAACCGAAAATGGAATTTCTTTTTGCCCAATTGATCGTGAGCCCGGCAGCCACTGAGCTGCGCCAGATCAACGTTGCTCTATCCCTAATTGTTGAACGCCAAACAAGGTAGCAGCAACATGCTCAACTCACTTGTGATATTAATATTTACAGCAAAAAACTTTCTTATTTCTCATTTTCTTGGTCCACTCACACCACAGCAAAGTTAAAGTGCATTTACAATTGTGCCAAGCTGCCCAAGTAACACATACATGTAATAAGGACTCTTGTATTTCTCTCATTTTATTTTCTTCCTTCTGCAGATGGCCGATCTTATTGAGCATTATGACAGGATGCCCAAGAGCTCTACATGCATGTAATGGTGTAATAAAACCATGCATCGATCTTGAAATATTCCAAGCATCACAAAGTCGCAAGTAATCTTGTAAACTATCTTTAAAGAAGGACACAAGTGATGATGGGCTTCACTTCCCCATTCAATACCATCCTAGTTCTGTCTGGCCTCTTCCTTGTCATTTACAATGAGTACTATGAATTCTTAACGGTCAAGCACAACCAATGGACAGCATCGGAAGCAACCCTTCCTCCATTGACCAAATCAGATGGACGTGACACGGTGCGAATCCTGTTCGTTGGCGACCCTCAGATACAAGGGTATCAGGACGAGCCGGCCCTACTGGGGTATCTAACGCGATGGGACGCAGATCGCTATTTGAAGACTTACTACCATCATGCACTCAACTTTGTTAATCCTGACGTAGTGATTATAATGGGGGACCTATTGGATGAAGGCAGTATATCCGAAGATTGGGAGTTTGAAAGATATGCAACAAGGCTGAAGAATATCTATGCTGTCCCTGAGGGAGTACAGGTAAAAAATACATTTGAATCTATTTTCGTATTCATTTTTGTACCCCCCAAAAAGAGTTTTTAATAGATATTGATTAGACATGAAAAGCAAGTGTTATTGCCCTGTAAACTAAAAACTAAGTGTTTTGTGGTTGATCTGAAGCTTTTTTTGTTCAGCAGTGCTTTACAAACAAGCTATTTACCATGTGGCTGTACTACATGTACATTGTCGCTCCTGGTGCACAGCTTTCTTACAAATCTTGTATGTCTGTGATCAATGCATATCTTGCAGAATGCTTGTACATTAGATCGTGATACCTCCTGCCATCAGTGCTATAGACCATTTCTCCTATTAAAAAAGTATTAAAAAAAACCAAACAACCAAACAAAAAAACAAACAAGAACAAAAAGTATGTAACTAGTAGTAGTATTGCAGTACAATGTACATACAGTATACTGTTTTGCACACATGTACATGTAGAGGCCTAGCATTTTCTGCATGACATAGTTCTAATGTATACAGTCAGTCATGACTCATGAGGTAGCAAAGGGTAGTGAAACAAGTCTTTAGAATTACTTGGTTCATGTACATGTACATGAAGTTTTTGATCTCAATCATATATAAATATACTTTAATAGTAATCAAGAGAATTTCATTTCTGCATGTAATTCACAGGGGAGGGGCATACCTGATGCCTCTAAAATGCAACAAGTTCATACAACTGCAAAGTGGTTGTCATTTTTCCCCTCATTGATAAACTTGATAGAGCTGACAAAAGTTTCAGTATTTTTGCAATTGAAACCGACATGAATCTGGATTTTGAGGTACAGTGTACATCCATAACTGATTCCATATTTTGTAGGCAATGTGACACTGTTTATTGAACTCATCCAAGAGTAAGAGAGCACAGTATGTAATCATTCAAGACAAGTAGAGTTCTGTTTTCTGTTTTTTATCTGACAGGTTTGAAATGATGATTAATGGAACTGCAGGAATTCAAAGTAGGATGGCATTTGTTTGGCTCAGGGTTATCAGGGATCATTTGAATGACAGTTACCAGATTCAAACTGAATGTAACTTGCTCAAAAGTCTCACAAAATAAAGACATAATTTCATCATACCTTGGATATCATACTTTGGAAGTAGGCATAAAGTTATACAAAACGTATTTGCCCCTTGGTGTCCGCTAGTGGGTTACTCTTGAATTTGGCACTGTGCAGTTACGGATGAACATGGACAGTTGAATAATTCATCAGACTACATGTACTCTGCTGTTTTCTTTGTTGATATACATTTGTAAAACTAAGTGGGAAGGCATACATGTAGATATGTAAGTGTTTGTCAAGGTTGTTCTGGTGAATTTTCAACTATCAGTTCAGGATATGTATACCTTGACATTTTAATGTAATGAACCATTCAAATTGTAATGTTTTACCTGAAAATAAAGTAGAAACTCTGGATAGTGAATGGTTGGGATCATCTATAGTGTATGGAAGTTTGCTCATTGTTTTGTTATTTCTATAAAAAAGCCAGTTCATAGTTGCAGTCTGAGCATGAGCAGATAAAGGCCATTGCAGACCAAATTGTGAAATACATGGAGAAAAAATACTGGATACGTGCTAGAGCATGAAAGTTATGTAATCCTTATTCATGTATGCACAAGCAGTGCACTCCATGATACACAGGTGGAAGTATTCTTTGAAAAGGGGAGACAAATGCTCATACAGTGTATCTACATGTACATGTATGTAGCACCTCCATCGCTGTAGGAGTGATTATTTCAAAATGTACAAAGTGGGACCTCTTCATGTTTTGAAGATCTGTGGATATTCAGGGTCATTTGGGACATGTGCTAACCATGAACTGGTCTATTATTTGGCCTAACAAGTAAAGTAAAGTATAGTCTCGGGGCATTATTGCTGAGGTGAGAGACAGCAAAACTCATTAACTGTTTATGTGTAGATGTAAAGATTCTAGCTCTCAGCAGTTGATACTGTGACAAGCTTCATTTCTGCTGAAGTGATTTGGCAGAAAAAAGAAGTGATATGTGAGACATCTCTGTGGTGTACATACTATCATCTGTTTGGAGCCAAGAGGGCGTTAACTCCCAAAGCTTTACATAGAGATGGTGCCCTTCTGGCTCCAAACAGACAGTATCACTTTCATCTGTCGGATCAAATATAATCTGCACTTGGGTGTGTACACTGTATTGCATTACTGTGCATACAAGTCACTAGTATGCACAGAGAGTCGGGTCATTCCCCTCACAGAAAAATACTGGTGTGACATTAAAGTGTGTACCAGTCACCTAAAACAATAATTTGTGTATAGTAAAGCGAGAATGTTTTAAAAATCAACCTCCAAAACTTTATCTAGCAGTCTGTGCGTTATGGTTGAAGGAGTATGATTAAAATAAAGATAAACATAAAGGCCTGTGCATGGAACCCAAGTCAGAGTTCAGTTCCTTGCAGGCCTTTTTCTATGCAAGCATGTACATGTACATGTATGTATGAGTGCATCAACTACTAGATGACTAGTCTACTCCTAAATCCGCTTTGTGTTATTTGAGAGTGTGAATAAACTTTCAATGTCTGTTTGTAGAAGTAATATTTGGAGCTTATATCTTTAATTTAGTATAGCAACATAGAACCTCTAACATACAGAGTAAAATATTTGTTGGTGATTGGTTCACTTTAACTGCTTTAGTTTATTCCATTGCATAAGAAATATAACGAACCTGTACCGGTAGATTCTAAGAATACAAGTTACAGTTTAATATACAAATGTGATGCATAGAGATGAGTCTAAAAGTGCCCTGTTACAAATTATTTCATTCACCTTTTAAAAATGATTGTGTTTCACTTGCAAAAATGCAAACTACATACATGTATAGTGTGTATTGTTAAATATGACAAGCCATAAGGTTTGTCCGACCTAGCAAGTAGCAACAAATAATTTAAAGCAATGTTTATTCTGACTACCGGGATACAATGATACATGTAGGAGGGCACCGTTTCACAGAATAATCTTAAGGTCAAGTTCACGACATCCCGTTGAAACATGTGTATCATGAAATGCATATATGGGGAGAGAGAGGGAGCACAGTATTGTCTATTTTCTTCGAACTAGTCCAGTAGCCTACACTTCTCTCCTTTCGTTTCTGCGCTTGATTTTTTAATGGGCTATTAAAAGTGATCAATAATATTTATCAGGCCCTCGACAGTTGGCTTGCTGGTTTGCTTGGTATTCTATTACCCTGACCAGGCTGACCTAAGGGCCTGAACCCTAGCTTCAACAATCAACCTGCCGTTAGTAATGGTCTTGTATTGAAATGTACTTTCAATGAGTTCACATCTACTGATGATCAAAGTGTGTTGGATTTAAAATTTGTCCAAAAGCAAATTATACAGGAATGACAGATCTATACATGTATGTGGGAAATGAAGGTTCAGTTAAATACATTTTAATTTTTTTTTGAAGCCTCTTTAAAGAGGGACAATTTATGGTGAAGATAAAGAAAAATAAGAAAGGATAAAGGAGAAGAAAAAGGAGAAAAAGAAGGAAGGTGAAGAATAACAAGAAGAAGAAAAAAGGAGAAAGAAGACGAAGAAGAAATAGGAGAGAATAATGATTAAAGAAGGAAGACGAAGAAGAAGTAGGAAAAGAAAAGAGAAAGAAGGAAGAGGAAGAAGAAAAGGAAGCTTTAATGATTCCATATATTTTGTATTACAGAGTTGTTAACTCATATTTAAATATTTGTTCCGCTCACTCACTTCCAAGTTCACAATACTATTAAACCTAAATGCATAATATTCCACAGGTTGAAAGCAAAAAAGAATTAGCCAGGAGAATAAAACTTTAGAAGGATTTAGTGTTAGAAAGCTCTGTAAAAAGCTCTGCAAAATAATCCTCATAAAATCTGCCCTCAAGGAAAATTTCAATTTAACTTAAAGTAGAAAAGTCCCATAGAGAGTCTAGTGAATTTTTAGTTCACAATGATGTATTGGGTTCTGAGTAAAGTGCATGTTCCCTGCACATGGGGATGTGACACACATATTAGCATTAAAGGCATCAAAGTGAAATTTCTAGGTCAGCTTAGCTTAGTGTCTCTCTCAAGCATATTGTCGGCTGTGGGACGAAAAACAACTAAGCCGGCACTGCACTGTGGGTCTCGTTGTGATGTGAGTACATCTTCTGAAATCAATTCATCTCCAGTCAGATTGAAACTGCAATTGCATGTTTTGGCAGATTGAAAACTGATTTTCGTCATCTTAAATAGTCTGCATCCAGCAATGAAGGAATTTTTTTAGGCCTGAAAAAAATATAAATAATGTATGGACCTTCTGACTGTCCAGAAATATTTGATCCAAGGACATGCAGTACCACATCATCTGTTCGGAGCCAGCAGAAAGATGTAAAACTCTAAGTTAAAGTCGAGCTATAGCCTTTCTGGCTCCAAACAGAACATTTTTTCAAGGTGTGTACAGTATGTTCCCACATAAAGTTAAGTTTGAGTAATATCTTAATAGTGTGGTCAAATTATCTCAGAAAAAATAATACAGATTTAAGGGAAGAATGGAAACTTGTATGAAACAAAATTGAAAAATTAGCATTATTATGTCAATTTTACAAAAATATTATATTGAGAGTACTGTACATAAATGTGACTTGACTGGTTTCTTTTGTTCTAAATACATGAGGATAATTGTGTAGGGATGCATGCAGGAATGTACTTAAGTATCATTCTTTGTTGGGTATTACACATAATGTTCTTTATGAATAGTTGCCTGCCCATGTACAGGTGTAAGACCACTCAAGGGAAACAAATTACCTAATCAATCAGAAGGCTGTTACTACAAGATGTAAAGTGTGCTTTGGTGCCATTGCCTCATATCCAGAAGTCCTTCTCATCAATCAAAATGTTTAGCTTCCTGTTAATAAATTGTGATCAGTACTGAGTACTGGGAATTCTTGGGGCTTGTTTGAATTTCCCCCAGAGTTACTCAAATAGCCTACATTCATGACGTAATGTATTTTCTTCTTCAGGATAACCTTTTTTTTGTTGTTGAACATTTGCAACGACCCTCATACATGAAGGAGGAATAAAATGTCTCAAGCAACATGACAGTGAAGTATAAAATATGACAATATGACATGACAAATGATCCATGGCGCATGAGGTGTGAAAAGCCACTTTACTTGATAACTATGTACATGTACATGTTTATGTTGGCGATATTATGTTCCGGCATTTATCAGAATTAATCAGATCAATATGCAATGAAAGGTGTATATAAAGACCGCTGAAGGGAAACATGAAAAGTGGTCTTTATATACAAAAGCAGGTGGTCTTTATGTACAGTTTCCTTTAGTAAAGGGAAACCAAAAAAATGTGGTCTTTATAGACAGGGGGTCTTCCTATACAGGTGGTCGCTATTAAAAAGCAGGTTTGACCGTAAAGTAGTGTCAACCAATGTTTACACGTAAATGACCTAATAGTAGAACACAACATTCTCACAATAAGAAAATCTAACATTTTGAACAATTTAAGAGATTTCTTAATATTGTGAGAACATTGTTTTTTTTTATTTTTAAAATTTAATTCTCACAATGATAAGAAAAAGTAAAAATTTTGAACAATTTCAGAGATTTCTTGATATTGTGAGAACTTTTTTTTGTTTGGGGGGGGGGGGGGGGGGTAAAGAGATACTAGCCTAAGAGGTACACGCCCACACTTACTGTCTATCAAGATCGATCGATGGTGCTTCACTCGAACTGCTCACATAAAATGCTAAATCCAATTTGTGCAGGTGCCACTTTCACGCTGTCTGAAAAGTGTCGGGTTTACATGGTATACATGTACATGTACCTGCATTGATGTTAAAATGCATGCATGATCTCTTTTTCTAGCTTGCAATACCTGCTTCATGAGAGTCCTTTACGCCCTGGATAGATTGGGCAATGCCTCAATATGGCAATTCGTGTAAAGAACACTTTTCTGTTTTCGGTTCATTCCGGAGCTCTTTTAGAATTATGTGCAGTATAAGTGTGTTTTTTTTTCTCGCATAGTGATATTTATGCAGAGGATTTGAAATGATACATTTAAAGAAAATTTAACCTCAATAGCAAACTGCTTTGAAAGAAAGCACAACAATTTAAAAAACGGATTGGTGAAAGTTTGAAGTTCTTTTGTTTTGTATCTACACGTACACAACACATACAGTAGCTTTTTTTAAATGTTTTTGTTTTTATTTTATTTTAAAAGTTATTAGAATTGCCATGTATATTTATGTTTAATATTTTATGCTGTATTATTTTGTTCATAATAGTTTTGTGAAGCATGCCTCTGTGGCACTGAATGGGACTACCCTCCTCTTTATTGAAAACAGAATAAATAAATAATTATATAAATATATAAACAAATAATGAATAAATAAATATACATCAGGGAATTTCAAATTGACCTCCTTGGTCACTGTCACTGTTATGTATTTGCTAGACAAGTCTTGCACATATTTTATAGTGATTTAATATTTCAACCACTGATAACTGTCTAATCATTGGTCCAGTTTATTTCAAATTTTTGCCATTCTGTTTCTCTTATGTTTCTGCTTCATGTAAATCATCTCATTATTAAAGGTTGAATTGTCCTTTAAATGTGAATATAATATCTTTCCCCATTAGGGTACGGATACAGATAATTCTGACAAAGTATTATATTTCTTCAAAGTCTAAATACATTATCAGGAAGCCATTTCCTATCGGTATTACATGTAGGTGTAATTTGATTGCATGTATCTTGCTGCTTAATCTGAGCCAGATTAATTACATGCACAATGTCAATCATCTTTCGTTTATCCCCCAGATAATCTACCTAGCGGGGGACAACGACATAGGAGGAGAAGGCAATGATCCCATCACCCCGCAGAAGATCGCCAGATTCGAGAAGCATTTCTCCTCTGTCACCGAGGCAGTGCAATATAAACACGTAGCTTTCCACAAGGTAAGTTGAAAGACAAACGGGGTGGACATTAATTTAGGTGCCAGTCGATGGATGCTCAAAGCGATGCCAAAATGAAAGAAATGCAACATTGAAGTGGGTTGTGCCACAAAGAGATTAGGTTCCCTAATAAAATTGCATTAGTTCTTGGATGCATAGCAAAACAGCCTTATTGTTTGCTTGCTACAATTTATTTGGAGAAAAAGGGAATGGATATACTTTTTGTTTTAAAAACAGGCTGTTAAATGTATCCTTTCTGAAATTTATACAGTCATGTTTCCCTTTCTATCTGGATCCTTTTCCCGACATCAATTCCTTTATTGTGATTATGGCCTCTTCTTCTTTTGTATATTAGTCCTTGTGTTTTGTCTTGAAATTTACTTTTTTCCTATTTCTTTTGATTAAAATTATTCTCTATAATTAAGTATTCCCCCGTGTTCTCTGGTTATTTCAACCTTGTTTTATGCATATTGCAAAATAAAAAATAGTGTAGTGACTACAGGTTTTTATTAAAAGAAGCTATTTGTTGAGTATTTGTTTTTATTTACTCAACATGACTTACATGGTTATTATTCATTAATAAAAAATAATAATTACTCTTAACATGTTCTATTGTCTCGTTAATTTGCACGCTGTTCGTGTATCCCTTCTTATAACTAACTAACTAACTGTTTTATGTGATTTGATTAGATTTTACATTTTTGCAAATATTATAACTAAATAACAAAGAATATGAAAACGTAAGGTATGATACAAATATATAAAATAATAACTTCATGTCAAAATTTGATTTACATGTATACATATAATAACGAACTTTATATTTCTAAAACATTTTATCATAAATTTAAAGTAATATCCAAACTTCATGTATCTGTAGAAACAGTGTAGGAGACACAATCATAAGCAACGCTTGACTAGAAGGGCAACCTCAAACGACATCATGCGGTCATGCAGTTAAAATTACACAGGTCCTACCAAAATTTCGATTCGGTGCTACAAGTATTTGCTAATTGCATTCTAATACACCTGTACATTTACATGTATATACACTTTACAAATAATGTAGATTTAATTTTGACCCCATGTTCATTCAATATTCTTTTTAGATATTAAAATGATTTTTTGTCTCCATTCATTTGACTTTGATTTCAATGTCTTTTCAGATTTGAGGTAAGGAAACATCAACATTTTTACTCCCACATGCTTTATATAGTTCTTTGTGGACACGAGGGGTATCTTTACAGAACAATTTGCATCATTCATAATTCATGTTGTCCTTGGTCAAAACTTTACCTCATGACATTTGCTGTGTATCTGTGAATTATATGAACTGATTCCATACATTTATTTCAGTGAAATTTCAGCAATAATACATATTATTATTTCTTATATCAACCATAACCGTTTAATTCAATTAATATAATTGTTTAAATATATATGACACTAGTTATTGGCTGTCAGTATCAGTTCCATCGGGGATGTGTGGGTCCTGCTACTGCACACGCATTCAGAACATGTTCAACAGGCTCCATTTGATTACATGGACAATCTCGTTTGTTCATAGTTTCAGGAGATTTTTATGGATCTGGAAGTACTCATACATGTAATGCCAACTCTTATACATCAGACAGACTAAAAGAAAACTCCAATGAGAGTCATGGCAGTTCCTGACGATAATCATGAAATAAAGCAATCACAAATTTGTACTTCCCACCATGACTCTTGTCAGAGTTTTGTTTTCAGACCTGTACATACATGTACATGTATGCATCATTTGTTACTCTGTGCCAGCGTTTTTCAACCTTTTTTCAGTCCCGGTACCCTTTTCAGAAACGAAAAGTTTTGCGTCACCCCGATCCCAAATTCAACACAGAATATTACTTGTGCATTACTCTGAAACTTGTTGAGCAAGTCCCAACATTTTATCTTTGATATGTTACAAAATTAATTTGGAATCAACATACTAGATAAGATATAAAATAATGTATGCGGGCTCCCCAAATATGCATCAATATGAGGATATGCGGGCATCGATATGCCCAGAATTTACCCGTTTATATGTTGTGAGTGAGTGAAGCGAACAAGCGATAAAAATGTAATTTTGATAATATATTTGTAATACATACAGGCACCTCGCTATCAAATAGAATGATGTTCAGGAACCTCTTAGCTGCCTGAAATCATCCTGTTTTAAAAATAATGCAAGCGAGCTAGGAAGAAATACACTATTCATCTTTAAAATGTTATTTCCTCTTCAAATTACATACTCTAGCAGTTTCTAATATTTGGTGTTTCACGAAATCGTCGTTATTCCAAAATAACTTTTTTATGTAACTAAATTTCTCTCGCATCCCCCCCCCCCCTAGAGATGTCTTGCGGCACCCTGGTTGAAAAATACATGTACCGTTTGTGTCATACTTCATTGAGCAATTTTGTTTGCCTCATGCCATGCTTTGTTTGCATTGTAAAGTGTCTACTTGAAGGAAAACATTTTCCTGTGCTTTGCAGACAAATGACATTTCCCATATTTTTTCATACAAATATTATATAAACACATAAAATGGGATTTATTTTACATTTTGATTAAATTCTTTTTCCATGCATTTCATCTGTAAGTACAACATTGAAATATTGATGGCTACACATAATTTATGTTCTTAATTATACCATCGGCTTTTGGATATATGATAAACAATTTATAATAATGATAATGATGGTGATGATGATGATGATGATGGTGATGATGATGATGATGATGATGATGATGATGGTGATGGTGATGGTGATGGTGATGGTGATGGTGATGGTGATGATACTGATGATGGTGACGATGGTGATGATGATGATGGTGCTGATGATGGTGATGGTGGTGATGATACTGATGATACTGATGATGGTGATGATGATGATGATGGTGATGATGATGGTAATGATAATGATGATGATGATGATGATGATTATAATAATCATAATAGTAATAGTAATACTTATGATATTTATAATAATAATACATAACATAATATTTAGTCCGGGGTTGACTCTAGGAATTCGGTTTAAAGTACCAAATTACCACAGAGTGATTGTTGCAGGAGAATATGCTGTACAACCCATAAATAATCGCAGTATAAGTGGTGAAATGACCAGCCCCAGGAAATATAACTTCACTTTTAATCGAAATAATCATTTGTGATTCAGAACAGTTCATTGTACCTGTAGCTCTGTTTTCTGTCAATCATTGCAATATGAAATATCATACTTCATTTGCTGACATTCATCCATCCATGGTGCTTCCATCAGATCAATGTGCTACCATACATCCACCGTCCTCCTAACGAGAGAGAAGACAGGTCCTTCAGGAACCAGCTTCAAGAGATGGGGAAGGAGACCCAGAGTGCAAGCATCCACATCGTCCTCTCGCACACCGGTATGTCCGAAGCCATGCTGCATAGACATATACAAGTAAGTAGTGAAATATGACACAAAAGGTTAAAGGTCAGCTTTGAAAGAAGCTTGAATGAGTTGCCCCGCCCCCCTCTTTCTCTCTCTCTCTTTTCGCTCTCTCCTCCCTTCCTCCCTCTCTCTCTCTCTCTCTCTCTCTCTCCCTCTTTGCTCTCTCCTCCCTCTCTTTCTTCCATTTCTTCATTCTGTCAAGTTGGATGATCAGTGTAAGAAAGTTATGAATTAATCAAAATATGAGATCATAATACATGTATGAAACAACAGGGCATTTTTCATCAAATCATCATTTTGTCAGTTTAGAGTCAGAAGGGATTTAACTCCTATACTCTTAACACAGAGTTAATTCACCTGAAAACGACTGTAACAATATAGATTTTGCAAGTATTTTGAGTTTGCCTCGTGAGTCACAAATGCCAACTTCAAAGTTTTCCTGACATGATTTTACAGGAGGCCCTTAATGACCTCCAGACAACCACTGTTTTAAAGATCTGCTAATTTTGATAGTAAGATGAAATGTTGCCAAAATTTGAAAAGTTAATGCCTCTAGTACATCTTTGAGCAGTTTTGACCATGATGCAAAAGTTGGTGGACTATCTGTTGCTGCAAATTTCTACTAGAATCTCACAATAGTTTTGACAGCTTTATGAATTACCATTTTCCAATCAGACATGTTTGTATGTGTTTACTTCGTGATATGTGCATCTACATGTAAGTGTTCAAAAAGACTAAAGGAAAAAATGAAATTTTTGCAAGTCATGTATAAACCTTTGTTTGAACATTCTTTAATCTTGGCCTGCTGGTGATGGATGCATGCTTTTGTGGTTGATTAACATGTGTTGCACAAACTCACAATAATAAGGTGAATGATGAAACGGTGTTGGAGGATAAGGAAATTGGAAATGCAGTATTCATCATTGCATGTAGTCAGTGGAGGACAACATAGGATGCACATACATGTAGTTGATGAAATGTACAATGCTCTAGTAGCATGGGTTAAGTATTGATCAACATGTTCGTTACTCTTGCATTTATGTCATGTAATGTAAGTCTCTTCTTGGAAACGAGGGCTGTTACATCATTGTTGGTTGAGCGTGTAATTAGATTTTCAGTGGAGTCAGAAAATGTAATCAACGACCAGGATTGATGGGTAGGCTCTGAAAGCATGCCACGGTGATTACCACATTTAATGGCACTTTTACATTGTATCGTTCACATTATGGATCGATGTATTCTATCATGATGGGCCTGGGTAATCGGTAATTGATACCAAGAGAAAGAGAGAGAGAGAGAGAGAGGGGTAGAGAGAAAGAGAAAGAGAGGGAGGGAGGGAGAGAGAAAGAAAGAGATAGAGAGAGAGAGAGGGGAGAGAGAGAGAGAAAGAGAGAGAGAGAGAGAGAGAGAGGAGTAGAGAGAAAGAAAAAGAAAGAGAGAGGGGGAGGGAGAGAGAGAGAGAGACAGACAGACAGACAAAGAGGTAGAGAGAAAGAGAAAGAAAGAGATTGAGAGGGATGGAGAGAGGGAGGTAGATTGAGAGGGAGGGAGAGAGAGAGAGAGAGAGAGGGGGGGGGGGGGTGAGGGAGTGGTAGAGACTAGAGAAGAGATGGAGGTAGTAAGAGGATTATATTTATAGAAGAAGAGGTAGAAGAAGTAATATTAGGTAATTTGTGGTTGCATTTCTGATAGTAATCCTTCATGTGCATGAAATATAACTTGATGAAAAATGAAGAAGGGAATTGATATGGAATTTTGTAGGCATACACTGTACCAAAAGGGAGTAGAGTAGAAAGTGAGGTACTTGGGGAATTATATCATGAGAAGATTTTGATATATTCTTTGACATAGGTCTGCAATAAATCTTATGAAAACAACCCTATGCTGTTGAAGCTCAGTCTAAAATGAGTTTAGAGACGTTTGAAATATCAGTCTAACTGTCTTTCATACAATAGGCCCATTTACTCATCCCAAGCACCATTTTATAAAATCATCAATTTTTTGGACTGCCATTTATTCTAATGGAAAAACCCAACATCAGTGTTTGCTCCGAACAATTTTTGGGTGAGAGGTACTAATGCAAAGACACAGAAGCGAGGAGAGTCGCGTGACAAAAAAACAGAATAGTACTGAAGTTTCGATTTTACAAGTTGCAAAAACGGTTAAATTTCAGAAGGCGTGAGAACATGAGAACATAAACATGAAAAACATTACAGTATTTAAAAAAGACACATATAGATCTAAGAGCATCAAACAGTATGGTATGGTTCTACAGGATAATTTAAGAAAAGATATTTAACAAGTTAAAAGTAATTAATATGAACAGATTAAATGTTTCTTATATTGCCTCCTGAATGTATTATTAAATGAAATATTGAATTGGTTACATTTTACATCATTATAAGAAGTGGACCCGAATGTCTTAGAGAGTATCTTGAATAATCCAATGGAATTTTTTTGCATTTCTTGTAGGATAACTATGAATCTGAGAATTTAAAGAAAACATATTAAAATATAAAGACAGAGTGTGGGTATTAAATCTTTGCATAAGGGAACATATTTGTAGTTTGTTTATATGTAATAACTTAAGTGTACATAATTTCTTTTATGGATTCTTTTATTTGGGTTATTTGTCGTGTTTGCCTGTAGTTGCTATGTATAACTATAGACCAAACACAGGAATGTGAGAAAAATTTATGATTTTTGCTTGCAGTGTATGTAAATGCAACTCATTTTGAATGAGCTTAGCTTTATTAGAAGATAGGACATTTTTGTTTCTCAGGATTCCAACCTATAAAGGTCATGAACATTAATCCCAGTGGCATCGCATTCAGTATTCATAGTCCCCTCCAGTGATCATTTGTCAATGTCTAAAGTATGAATTATTTCATATTGGTCTTTAATGTTTTGATATGTAGATGCCCTGTCAGAAGGCAGAATGATGGATGAAATGCAATAGATTTTAGAAAATGTTTTAAAGATACAATAATTGTACACATGACCAATTCAGCCATTCGGTTTTTTAATAAACCTAGAATTGAATTGAATTGAATTGAATTTGTGTAAGATGCAGAATCTGAGGACAATAACACATAATTTATGAAAATGAGTGGGTGAGGATAAAAATGCAATGGGTCTGTATTGCAATCAACAGATGAAAGGGGATGGATGGATGGCTGTTGAAAGATACTGTATAGAGTAATGTTTTTTATATTATTAAAATAAACCATAAGTTTGTATGAGGTTATGTAAAATGCATATTTTTACTAAAAGGCAAGTGATTTATTTTAGAGCTCATCGTTATTTCAATCGATAGGCTGAAAATATAAAAGCACCAAAAGCACAAGTTTGCCAAAATAGTTGTACCTAAAAATGGTCTAGGATTGGATAATATTTATATTTACCTGGCAAAGTGGGCAAGCATACCTGCCAACCCTTCCAAATAATCTGGAATATTCTGTTTTTCTGGATTTTTAGGACCCCAAAATCCGGAATATTCAGTTTTGTCAAAAAAAAAAAAAAAAAAAAAAAAATATATATATATTTTTGTTGTTGTTTGTTTTGTTTTGTTGCTTCAGCCAAATTAAGCTTGTTTTATCATATGCCGCGATGTGAGAGTTCACGTATTGCGTGCGTTAAAGGGCTGCATGATTGAGCAGCGAATTTGTATTCGCTTTTTTGCACAGATTTACCCCGTATTGCCAGTTACACTGCCGCTGCATGTGCGAACGCCTGTTAAGGGTACAGATTTCTTATTTTCGAAGACATACCGTGCAAAAAAATTCTTAATTCTCATTTTCAAATGTTGGCAGTTATGGGCAAGTGTGGTTGATTTTCCTGTCTGAAATATATATTTTGGTATATATGTAGGCAAGCAGGATGGAGGGTGTTTATAACCCTGTTTATGTTAATTATACAGTGAGTAAGCAGATGTTAAATGATGTTATTAACCCCTCAAAATACTTCTCCAATGGCTCATATCAAATATTTATGAAAAAACAAAATATCCCAAGAGGGAAATGTCATAGCTCATTAGAGACTGGCAAGGGACTTTTCAGTTGTTTATTAATATGAGCTTTATACTGTACATGTACGTTTACAAGTACCGGTACTTTAAGACAAACATATTTTGAACCTACATGTAATAATTTCAACAGAGACAACGGGATCGATATCCCCAAATTTTGGATGCGAACGATACGCCGCCATGACACTCGCCGTCCTGCCGGCCAACAACGGTCGATTCCATTCAGCAGACGGTCCGAGCCAGCGGCCCGTTGATTGGTTGAGTACCGTATGCGTCGGCCAATAGGCCTGGTGCATCAGCCGAACCAGCGGCCTTGGTGATTGGTCGATCACCGTGTGCGTCGACCAATAGGCATTGTGCGTTATTGTTCCAATTATCGATCGAATTATAGACCGCTCCGCCGGTCCTCCCGTAAAGTATAAAAGACCCTTGCTTACAATAGTTTTTATCACCTGAAGAAGTGTTGCAGTAGCACACGAAACGTCGTGAACTTTTAGATTCCTTATTGACCACATTGCGAGACAAACGAATATCACTAGCGATATTATTTAACAAACAGCATGAAGAACCCTTCCTGACTCAAATCCTCGCCTGCTCAAACATTTCTCTGCATTCTTGCACATCAATATCCTCGGTTAATCAGCAACTCGTTTGGAGAGGGATTTTGCCCACGTTCCGTTTCCCTCGTCTTCCATCTTCTTCTCGTAGTCTCATTTCCTTTGCTGAAATGCAGTCTGAATAATTCAATAACATTGCCATCCCGAGCTAGAATTGCATCGGTAAATCAAATTGCATGGTTTTGATTTTTGAATGGGAATCTCAATTTCTTGTATCTGTGGTATATTTTCCTATCCCTTGTGATTGATTTCAATGCAATTGTGGTGTGATGTTTTGAAGATTAATATTCTACAGTATTCAATGATTGTTTTTGTATCATAGCTGTTTGACAGTCTGAGGTTGATCATAACCACGTTAGAAATATCAATTTCAATAGGTCTGTTTACCTCCTTTGGAAACAGTACAGTGATGTATTATTATTTAATCCGAACATTATTTATATGGGATAATATACACAACACTATTGAAATTGCAGTAGAGTTGATTTTTCATTAGTATTTTTATTTGATTGTATTTTGTTTAAAGACAATTATGGAAAGAAGTACCTTTGAAAGACTAAAAGTAAAAAGTATCCAAAAAAATATCACTATCAAGTAATACAATAATAATAATAATAATAATAATATGTCTTGTTTACCCAGGGTAGCCTCATCAGATCTATTTATGATTGATAAGTTATTGATTTATTTGAATTAACACTCAAATCAATTTAATTTGATAGTCTTTTAAATGAAAAAAAGGGAAAATGATGCAGTTTGATTGGAGGGATTGAGATTAAATGACAGGCATTATTGAATCAGTTGTAGAGGCACGTTTCTCAAAAACCAGCCAAAAACGTAACCCTAACCCTACCTGATGGACACAGTAGGTATTGCATGCAAATGGATGCAAGTTAGCTAACTCGGCAACATTACATTGTGACTATTTTTAGAAACATGCCTTTTAATATTCTTGTGAAAAATCATTATTATCTCATTTTCCCTGCTGTTACCGGATACCACGTGAATTGATCAGGGATCACGAATTCAGGATTAGACTACCGGTAATACTTTTGAAATTGGAAAATGGAATTGTATCCTCCTTTCTGTCACGGTTGCATCTTTCATTTAAAACAAACAGTTCTGATTTCGTAATGGTTGTTTGAGAATATTTGTATTAGAATAACTTCAGTGATTATCTGATCATCATGGATATCCTGTATGTTTATCCCCCATAAACAGCATTTCCTTTGAATGTGGATTAAAGAAATTTGATAGGGGTAATAGTACATTGCATGTATCATTTCAATGGTATGTCACTTACATCATGTTTGTGTCATCATACATGAATTCTTATCTCGTCAATATACTGATTTGTGCTTCAGTGTCCTTTGGCAAGACACCAATCTACATTTGCCACACTCGACCCAGATGTAGTAAGTGGGTACCTGGTAGGATTCATGCCTTGAATGCACAGAGTGCCATGGTTGCTGAAGCATAGACACGTTATATCATGATGTGATATGCGCTATACAAGAACGTCATGTTATTATTATTATTATTCAGTGTAACCTTTTGGAGTATAAAGATAAGTGCTTGAATTATGCATATATGTACATCTCTTCTAGACTACTGCTCTACAGAGAATATTATAATGTTTCCAAATAATATATCATTTAATGTGTTTAAAAGAGAAGATGTACTCTTTTGAATTATCATCGTGTTCTGCTTGTCATTTATTTATAAATGAAGTATGTGGATAGTGCAAAAATGACATGAAAATTCATTTTTAAGAGATGGAAAAAAAAAAATTATGGCGACATCTACATTGTACAATAGGCTGCTTTATGAAGATATTAGAATGTTTTTGAAGTAGAAAATTATTACGGTAAGTTTGTTGAAAGGGCAAATTTCTTCTTTTTATTTGTGTTCTGCATATGATTTGTAAATTATGGAGAAAATGTTAAAATTACATTAAAATATTATTTCAAGAGGATGTTGTCACATTTATTGTTTTTATTGATTTGTGATGTCTCAAAACTGGGGATGAATAGCCCTCAAAATATTAAATAACCATTTGAAGTAGACACTATTTACTGCAGTTACATGTACATGTAACTTGCAGGTTATCGTACATGAGATTGATAAGGACTGCTGTGGGGGTATTAAAAAATACCTGCACCTTTAATGAATCAAACTCTGTCATATTCTACCAATTTGTGTACCCATCTGTATTTACTGTATATATGTAATTACCAACTCTTTGCTATAATTTTTAAGATCTAAATTGTGTCATATGAGGTCTAAAGTCTTTTAACATCTACATGTACAGGTGTACCTATAACTTTTTCAATTTTGTTTCCTTCTTTCAGATTATGCGAGTACTGAAACCCAAGTATGCCTTTAGTGCCCATTCACATTATGTAAGTATGCCTTCCTGGAATTTGTAATGTATTTAGTTTAGATCTGAGCAAGTTGTCTTTATGTATTGGGGCTAAGCTTGCTAACAAAAAAGACAAGGCACAGTTGCCATTTTTGACATTACCTTTGCAGGAGACATTTTATCTATTTCGTTTTGTCTTGAGCATTTTACAGATAGATTGGATAGAGATTGTGTTTTAGGATTTATTGACTTAAAAGAAAATGTTTTACAAACTATGACATTGAAGTGTATGTTACGGTTATGCATTGCTGCATGTACTTGAGATAAAGTTGTGCTGGTCACAAAATATGATTTAGGTTGTTTTTTAAAAAGCATAAGGGTTGACTCAGAAGCAAGACACATCTTGTATTTTATCAAAGGATCTCATGCAGTGTGTGAAAGCTGTAAATTAACAAGAAATTTAAAAAGTCCAAAATAATTAGAAAGTAATATCTTATGTAATTGGTTTCCCCAAGTCACTGTTTCCAAATTCATAAGCTGTGAGGTAACTCGGCTCCTTTTTCACAGATTTGGTACATAAATTTTATTAAAGTCATATTTAATGGCTGATTTTTCTTTTTTTATTGGCCATTTTCTCCATGGCAGTGATTTAATGGAGGCGGAATTCCATTAGAAGGCTTGGAGGAAACTTAGCAGTATTCTTCACTCTAAGAGAAGAAGTTTGCTCTAAAATTAATAGCATTTCAGTTATGAAGCTTACTTTCATTTGTGTTATCAATTATGCACCATTTTTATTACGCAGAGTACTGCAAACAAATTTATAGGATTATGAATACCATTTTTGACGGTTTTTTTAACTTCAAGACATGGATTGTAAGTCAACTACTGTATAAGATGGTTGTTCATGCTGTTGCCTTGGTAATATTAGTTTTCAGATTTTATCTGGTTTCACAGACTTAGAATTGTCAAAGTTCATGGCATTTCCATTAGTGAAATCACGTTTAATTGCCTTGAGATACTAGAAAATTTAATCTTCATTAAAAGTTGTTATACATAATTCATCTGTTTACAGCAGTATATTTTATAGATTAATTGTTGGTAACTAATGGAAAATATTATACATGTACCTGGTACTTGGGATATTGTATTATTTTTCAAATATATCCTCTTAATTTTGCCCTGATTTTTGTATGCATGCAATTGAAGTAATAATGAACATTCTAATTTAATAACATCTGAAAATGTTTTTTAGAAAGTCATATATTTCAGCCAAAGGCAAACTTTGACTACTGGTATATCTTTTAACTCCAAATTGTATAAACCAAAATTAAAATAATTGTAGTCAGTTATAATCTGGGCTCCCTAATTGAGAGTCAAGTGATTTTACTCTGGTGCCAAACTACCCCCATGTAATAGCCAAGATACTGTGCTGTGAGGGAGAAGGGCCTAAACTCAATCATAAAGTTACAAGCGCTGTACACAGAAAGATGAATATGGGACTACACGATATCTATCCAGTCCGAAGAGATATAATAATTTACCAAATATATCAATTAGTAGGCAGTTTCCCAGCAAAATTTGTATCATCACGTATTAGTCAAAACATATTCTTTCACATGATTGGTAATAAGAGCTTCCATTTCATTTTCTTGAGGGGGGTGTTTCCAAAACTGGTCTATACCTTTAAGGTGGGTGAGAGAACAAGTAACATTTTCTGCTTCTATATCTTAATCCCACTACAGTCAAGTTACATGAAGCACAACCTACTGCAGCTGGTGGATTTCTTCAAGAAGGTGTACCCTCGAGACAGCTCGTTGGATCGCATCAAGGAGGATATCTTCATGGAGGAGTACAGGATACCAACCTGTAGCTATCGCATGGGGGTACCCAATATGGCGTATGCGGCCGCTGTAATAGGTGAGTAGCTTTCCCATCCACCATCCCAACCCCTTCTAATAGAAAAGAATGAACAAATAAAGATAAAACTAATGAAAATGAAGATGCAAAACATCAGCCAGACAAAATTTAACAATAAGGAATGAAGAAAAATAATACACGTATGTTGGGAAAATGAGAAAATTTTCTTTACTCTATTTAAAGGTAAAGACCAGTTATGGTCATGCGATTGAATTGTGAAAGAAACGTTGTGGAATCGATCAGAAAAGGTTGATCATCTAGCATCTAGCATCTGCAAGGTTCTGGAATCATCAAAATGATAAGAAATTTGGCCCATTCTTCGTAAAGTTACAGGCACTATACACAGAAAGATGTATATGGGACTACCAAGCCTTTTATTAACCGGGCGCCGGGCGATTTTTACCCCACGGTCCCTGACTTTTGGCGCCCGGTAAGACGGCGAAAATGAGTACCGGGCGCCGGTCCATTTTTATTTCTGGCGCCCGGTCTGGGAGAATTAACATTTTCTGTTTCATAAACTTCCACATGTCTAGCACTAAATGTTCACAAATGTGACAAAAACTTACTTGATACAAGTTAAACGTGGACTGAATGAACCCTAACAAATCATTATATAATGAGAATCCTAATTAAAATCGACCAGAAACAATTGCAGCACTAAATACGAGCGGCCGCTATCTCCTACTACTAGCAGAGTACGGAGCACACAATACAGGGGATGTACACCACTCAAAGACGAGCGCATTTCCCCAGGCCATGCATACACACACAAATGACATCAGTGCTGTACTGCACTACACACACAGTGTCAGTACAAGAAAGTCTCGATGTAACTTCCAAAAATCCATCCCAAAAGCCAAATTTTGCTGTCAAAAATGCGGAATCGGAGCCATATTTCCAAAGCTCACGGGGGTTGAGCCCAGTTTTAAGAAACAGTTTCATAAAAAAAGCGCTAAAAATCAAGAAATCAGCGATTTTTTTGCCAGTTTTTTTGCCTATCGCATGCCCTTCGGATGTAATGGTATCTTCAAAAAGCCAAATGAAAAAACAGAATACCGGACCTGCTGATGCATTGACTTTATGTACAAAGTTGATTGCAACTCCAGACTTGCCTTGATTCAGCGGCCCTCATACTCATTGACTAAAATTCTGTGATGTTTTAAATAATGGATTTTTCTGATAAAATAGGTAAATATATTTAACAAATCTTTTTTTTTTTTTGTTATTATTATTATTATTATTATTTTTTTTAAGTGACAGGTCTAAATAACAAACACGTTAAACAGGCAAAATCTGTTTTTTTTAAACTAAAATATGCTTTTTCAAGCTGAATAATATGTTTTTTGAAAGTGACAGGTTGGCAGCTCTGCATTGTCATTATAGATGGTTTTTCTTAAGTATTTTTTTTATAAAAATAATTTAATTACCCCCTTCCTAACATTTTTCAATTTTTGACATTTAACGGCATGAAAATAGTATTAAACATGAACTACAACAACTACATATGACAGATTTATCCAAGGTATGAGTGATTTAATATTAGAGTGCTCAAAATGTAAACTAGAAATTAAACTACCGTATGTATAAATAAAAGGTAACGTTTAACAAATAATTTAAAAGAATACATGTTTTCATCCATTTTGGAAACGGCTCCTGGTCCTGGAAAACGGCTCCCGGTTCTCTAAAAAAATTAAGGACCGGGAGCCGCTTTTTCAGATATTTGGCTCCCGGTCTGCTTTGACTTAATAAAAGGCTTGGGGACTACCCTATATCTCTCACAGGACCATGAGAGAAACAAATTTACCAAATATATCAATTAGTAGGCGGTTTCCCGGCAATTTTTTTATCATCATGTATTAATAGTCAAAACATATTCTTTCACATGATTGGTAATGAGAGCTTCCATTTCATTTTTGAAATTGGGGCGTTACCAATACTGGTCTTTACCTTTAAAGCTACATTCATTTAGAAAAAAAGAAAAAAGAGATAATGACTAACGGTAAATGTCTCAGCTAACTGTACACATATTTTACAAAATAAATATTCATCAGAGAAGATAACAGAGAGTGTCAAAGTGTGTCAGACTGAGGGAGATGGACAGAGAGTTATTGGCAAAGAGAGAAAGTGAGAGAGAGACAGAGAGACAGAGAGAGAGAGCGAGAGGCAGAGACAGAGTGACTGAGAGACTGGCAGATATACAAAGAAAGAAAGAGAGAGAAAGAAAGTGAGAGAGGGCGAAAGAAAGAGAGAGAGAAAGAAAGTGAGAGAGAGAGAGAAAGACAGTGAGAGAGAGAGAGAGAGAAAGAGAGAGAGAGAGAGAGAGAGACAGACAGACAAAGACAGGGATAGAGCAAGAAAGACAGAGAGCAAGAGAAAATAGATAGGTGGAGGAGAATAGGAAGAGAACAAAAATTATGTGATTGGGCAGAGATAGAGAGTGATTTAGGGATATTGACAGAAACAACAGCCTGTTTTCTCCTGTGGAGAAGAAAGAAATTTATCCAGCTTCGACATTTAAAATGCCCACCATACAAATCAGGAATGAGAGCATAACTAGGTCAATGATACCACTTACATGTAGGGTTACCTTTCATGTTCCACTTCTCTAGCCTCCGGGGGCGTGTCTGGATAACGAGGGTAGACGGCCCAGACAGGTTTGGAGTAGGGGTTGATAAATGACTCGTGAGAGAGGATGCTGATTATGTCATTACCTGTGAGTTTAGTGGAATAGAGACATCAGATATTGTGAAAGGGGGGCATTTCAGGAGCTGACATAGATTTGGGTATTCAAGGCGAGAGCGAGTTTGTGTAGGAGATGATGTGATTTTGTATGAAGTTTGGAGGAAGGGAATGGAGAAAAAAATACAACAAAGTTACATATAATTAATATAGGGAGTTGATCTCTGAAGGAAAACAACTATAGAAAGATTATGAATTGTGATATTCATTGTGATTGCTTCTGAGAAATTGGTTCAGAATCAATCAATCAATCAGTAATAGCAGAAGGTATCACATTGTTTCATGGAGTATTTAATATCAATTTATTGTAAAATGCTGCTTTAAGTCTAGTCATAAAAATTATATAAAAATTGGATAAAGATAAGATTCATTGAAATTGCGGGCCTCCTAAACGTGTATCATGAGGACAAAATTAAATTGCATGATTAAGTGTTAACTTCAATATAATAAAATAAACTTTGTTGATTAAAAGGTTATGAACAAAGATCAACTCCACCTTTTAGACTATTTTGTCTTTGCTACAAATTTCTTGGTTATATATACGTTTGTAGTGGAATAAATTGCTAACTTGAACTTTGCATGATAATACGTTTGGGGAAAATAAGATGAAACAGAGGCAACCATGAATTGGAGAGGGAAAGTGAGCCCACTTTGGTATTATTTATAGAAAAAATATTACATATAAACATATACCGGTACTCTTTATTTTTTCCAGGGATAAATGACTTTCCCCTCTTGTGCATAGTTTTGTCTTGCAAGATAGGATGTAGCATGTAGCATATAAAGCAGGATAGAAATAATTGTTTCCTGGAATAATTTTCCATGACCTAACCAATGTTAAACCATGAGAGGTGTGTTGAATTCTTGTGGATAGTACTGAAGGTGTTGGTAGATTGTGTGTTTGAGAGATTGGACTTTCGATTGACGGTGACATCATGTAGGCAGGTTGCTATTAATAGATGATTGATGGTGATGGGACAGTGGCTTGATTACAGGCAGAAGTGATGGTGTGAAAATTGGGATTGAAATATAGGCATCCCAAAGCAGTGACAGATTGAGGATTCTGTGAAAGGGAGGGAGGTCGTAGGGCTCGGTTTAAAAACAACTCTGACAAGCAAGAAAAAAGAATAATAAGAATGATTTAAACTTTTTTTGTTGTTGTATGTATTTAGGGGGGGGGGGGGGGGTCTGTGTGCACGCAGGACCCCAGTAATTTGAATATTATTTTGGTGTAGGAGTGGTTTACATTGAATGATGTATTGCATATACAGTATATATTAATAATATTACTTTTATAAAGCGCCTTTTCATGTAGATGTTTGCTGTATGTAGATTTTTACTTTATGATTACAGTGCATATAGATACACGTAAATATCTGAATATGCATTTACTTCTCTCTTTTCTGACAAATGAAAATAATGGTATAGCACAGACATTTGCTGTTTCAAAATGATTTCCTAAATTAAATATTAAGAACTTTTGTCATGCTATTTCTGTAGTTTTTGCAATTATATGAACATACAAAATCTTTGGCTGTTTTATGGAAAAGTCAATTTCTTAGATGTAATTTTTTGATGAGTAGGAGATAGTAGCCAATTGAATTTGTGACACAATGGGAAGGAATTTGACAGAATTGTTTTAATTTTTTTTTAAAGAAAAACATGAAATAATTAACATCATCATCATCACATAATTCACATCATTGAGCATTACGCTACAACAAAAATGGGAATGGTGAATGATTCATTTCCACTGTCAGCCACACTTTCTGTTAGCACAACAGTGTCTGTTTCATTGCACTAATCTTCCTCATGTTGTGTGTTGTGTTCCTCGCAAGCATTGTGTGCTGATTACTCATAAAGTGCTGTTGTCATAGCAATAAAATAATGAGCAGTCTTTGGTTTATTGTGGCATTTTGTCAAGTTGATAAAAGATGTCTGTTTATTGGCAACATGAAGATATGCTTTCATGATTCTGCATTGCTGCGTGCTAACTGCTTTTAAAGTTCTGACTCGAAATTGAATACAGTTAGCAGATGGATGTAAAGAATGGAAAAAATACATTTAAAAGAGTACATTGCATGATGTACATGAATCAAATCAAATCATTCTATTGAAAAAGAATCCCCAATCGTAAAAGTTTAAAAAGAATGCGACAAATTGATATTAAGCGAAATCATGGAGCATTAAATACATGATTGTATCACTACTGTAAAACTGTAAAACTTTCGCAGATGGTTAAGGATCGCTATTTCTACGGCAATAAAAACCGCTTATAATTGAGAGAAAAAAAAAACACTGTTGTGCAGTCAACTGTGATTTAATTATTTTTAACAATGAACATCTCACAATTATAATACATGAGCATATTATGCATGCCAGTGTTTCTGGTTTCACAGAACTACAAAGACTGTTTCAATGATTTTTTTCTTCTAAAAATGGTGCCACCAATACTACCTCCAAACCTTTTTTGTCTCTATTTCTTTCCTCCTTGCTTTAATAGATGCAGACGGCACCCTGCACTACACGCTCCTATGGCTTCCCTCCCGTTACAGACAGCTGTACAGGTACGCAGCCTTCATCATCGTCATAGCGATGATCGTCTTCTATCGCTTCATGTGTAGACCTCGAGCAAGAAGGAGACATGACTACCATTCTTACAATTCTTATATGGGTTCATGATCATAGGATTAAATAAGGTTTAAGTCTATTTATGCTGTAATATTTCTTAAAAGTACTTTAGTCTGTGTTTTGTCTTTTCTATGCAGAAGAGAGTTTTTTAGAATATTGGAAGAAAAAGTTAATGAGAAGAGTCTTGTTTGTATTTTAAAGAATAGAGTATCATGTAGATTGAAAACAATGAAGTTGAAAGATGAAACATTCATTTTTTCTGAATTATAGACATTTTAAATTGCAGGTGGGAATATATTTCTATCGTAGTAAATCATTTTCATACTAGAATATTTCTTTGAAGTACCTTGAGACTTTTTGACATTCTGCAAATTTGTTTTAGTTGATTTCATAGTCCTAATTGTTGCTCCTAAATTTAGCTTTAGTGTCAGCAAACTCTTTCGAGTTATTGAATTGTTTTTTTCCTTTTAAATCATGTACCTCAATTGATTCTACGAAAAAAGAACTTGTACTCACACAAAGCTCAGAAGGAAAATACCTTTTTATGTGGGTATTATTAATGATGGAATCTGGTGGATGCTTCATGGATTTCCGTCACGATTTTGGATAAGAAGTTGTAGTTTCAGAGAGAAGGCTATTGGAAATTCTTGTTCAAACACTTGTTCACTTTCCAGTCAAACACATCACATGTTCACCCACCAGTTGTGTACATACTGCCAAGTATCAGTTTTTGTTCTTATGTAACCTGGATGAGGGCTATGCATATATGATATTGTTTTGATGGTGTTATATATGCTATGCACTTATAATGTGAATAGTGTGTGTTATTATGTTCACGCACAGGGTATAGTTTTAGACCAGGCTGATTATGAAAGATGTGAATTATATCAATTTTTATCACAATGGGGTTCGTTAAAAAGCATACAGAAATGTACATGTACATATTTGTGCAATAGGTTAAAACCAATAGTGAACATTTTGCTGAAAATCAATCAATAGCCTAGTGAGTGGCCAATTGAAACATTGAAATACATTGTCACCTCTCGTACATGTTTACTCTCAACAAACACTGTTACTTTTACATTTGAAATAATTAAACTACTTAAGAGCTGAAAATCTCCCTATCGTGAGGTACTATACATGTACAATAGCCTAGTGCATCACCTATCAATTAATCAGTTGTAACCCTAAAATACCACCTTTTGTCATTCTACTTAAAAAATGTACAAATGATAAATTAAAACTGCTTAATAGCAAAAGGAAAAATCAACCTATCATAATGAAGCATAGCACATTAGCTCTTGCACTTTGCTAATATGACATAATCTTTCATAATCTAAATATAAATTCAAAGGTGATAGCTTTTTGAAATACAGTATTGAAACTGCTTTAGCACAGGAGATCAGCATATCATAATGTACCATAGCCCAGCCTGTTGAAATGTGATGATAATATAAAATAATGGAACTTCTGAAAATCAACCTGTTTCAAAATGTCATAGCATAGCGCATCACTTCTGAGATATGCTAACATTACATAACCTCTTTAATATGTAATCTACCAGGGCCCCGTCTTATAAAATCCTGCGATTAATATCATCTTGCAATCATTGATTTGGGGACTTATGATTAATTCAGATCAATCGCAACTCTTCTGAAATTTCATGGGCCATATTTTAATGTGAATACAGCTTTATCATATAGTTACATAATACATTTTTGTGTGTGGGCATGGAAGTAGCTGACAGGTTTTATAAATTGGATTAGAATGAAGTAACAAAAAAGAAAACCTGAAGGTTTGTAGAGGTAAGTCTGGAGGTATGCTTGTTCTTGGCTAGTAAGGCAGGGGTTAATACAAGTATTATATATTCAAAATTGGAATTGTCTGATGTTAGTCTAATTTTTGTTTAATAAAGGTATTTTCTTAGTGATAATGGCAGTGATTCTGCTTTCATTCTTAGCTTGGTTTTGTATTGGTTTGTTTAAATGCCGTTTTGTATTGTAAGGTTATGATTATATTAAGAATTTTTCATGTTTTTTAAAATAATTTTTTAAAGGTAATGATGGAATGTTAATGACATCCAAAGCTACAGTAATTATTAAAGAGAATATTGTGTGTGCATATCTGTCTAGGTTAATAATGAAATTTTTATTCTTCAAGACTGCATTCTGCTTCATTATCAATGCTGAAATTCAAGACTTTGAAAGAGTTGTTTCATGAATATTGAATATCACAGTATTACTAATGTGATGAACTTTTTTACATCAGAAAGTGAAAATTTCTTCTTTAAATGTTTAATGTTCATTAAATGAGCTCTTGATTTTCATTCATCTCACACTTGTAATTAAAAGTGTATTTGCGCTCATGTACCTGTCCGTAGGTTGTCATTGCTTAAATTGGCAACGATGCTTGTCTTGTCAGAATAATTAATTTTTATAAACTAAATCATTTGTAGTAACATTTTTGGAGCAATCAGAAATACCACGATGGCTTTCTTTTTGATATTTAGAAGAAAAAAAAGCAGACAATCATGTATTGGTATACACATTTGTTTTGATATGCGAGGGATTATTAAAATACATTTTTTTTTTTTTTTCGCTTTTTAAAATTTTTACTTATTTACTGACATTTTCACCTCTGTTTAGTGACTTTTCACAAACAAGAAGCAAAAGCTTAGTTACCCCCTCTACAAAACCAACAAGATATACGTCATTCGTTGTATTTCACTGTGTGAAAAAGCAAAACAAAAACGTGTACCAAGAACATTCTAAATTTGTCATTTTTATTGTAATTTATGAATGATGTTATCGGATCTATTTAGACCTTCAAAATAAATGTAATTTATATAGATCAAGTTTATAACCAATAGGTAGAAAAATGATAATGTGTGCAATGTGTGTATAGCAGAGCGGGCTGACATATCGCAGTTGATATTATTTGTAGCTGCAACTGAATGTTGATACTTTTTTTTTATATATAAGGATGTAAAATTATTTATGTACATATCTTAGGAATGTAAATTTATAATGGTATTTATACATGAAGATTGGAAACGTAGTCTGCACTCAGGTTTTTGCAATGTATACACTGTATATTGGTATGAAGTAGATCAGCGGATGAAAAGGTTATTGAATCGAACATCCTTTCTCTTGAAAATGTGAAAGGGTCATTTTAACTCGAAAACCAGTTCCCTTTTTTAAGTCAGATTGAAGTTTTAAAAAAGATTTCTCTACTTTAGATTACATGGTACATGTAGATTATGTTATATCACTTAAAAGGAGATAAAAGGGAAATATGTATCATGAGAAAATTCTGAATGTCTGATATTTCACGCACGTGGTCGAGTGGTTTAAGGCGCTTGACTGGAGATGCGAAGGTCGAGGGTTTGAATCCCGACACGGCACTAATATCCTTTGGCAAGATATTTACCTGCACTTGCTACTCTCCACCCAGGTGATAAATGGGTACCCGGTTGGATGAGCAAGTGTGCGCTTGTAAAAGTGTGCGGGTAAGCCTGAATCCGATGAGTGGGGTAATATATATCTGTAAAGCGCTTAGGCACATTGTTGTATCAATGTATTTGGCGCTATATAAAAACAGAATATTATTATATTATTATTAAAGCAACTGAATATTACAAATCCCTACCTAAAATCATACTAGCACCTGAGTTACTATTTAAAAGAGTGGTCTAATATAATTGAATTATTGAATACTTTATACTAATTTGTCCAGATTGCTTTCAAATTGATATGCTCCTCTGAATTTACTGGGATTTATCAAAGGAACTGTTTTCGGGCTTGAATCTCACTTTTATAACAGTCCTTTTATGATGTAGTGAAAGTATAGGAAGATGTTTGTGTTCTGAATGGACGGAGCTACATGTAGGTATATATTCTGAGGTCACATTTTAAATGTCCAAGTATTTTTTCTATTTACATGTTAGTATATACATGTATAAATTGTTTGTTTTGTGTGTAATTTATTTTTTATCACAAATTTGTTTTGTACATGCACAGAAGCTGTACATATACCAAATAGGGCTTCTAGTAATTTCTCCTTCACCTTTGTGTGTGGTTTCATATCAAATAATTTTTGTTGTTTCACATAATTTTTAATCAACAAGTTTAATAGAAGATTAACATCATCGGGCTGACATATTATCAAATATTAAGTGAGAAAAAAAAATGATTTCAAAAGACTTTCGAAAAATCAACCCCAGGCAAGTTCAGTAGCATTGTCCATCTTTTCTTGAAAGACAAGAACATTACAATAAAGTATATTACATTACATAATCCTGACTTGATTTCTTATGTACAATAAGGTATTGAAATTGCCATTGTTCTTTTTTAAAAGTCTTTGCTAATTTTTTAATTGTGTTGTAAGTTGATAATTTAATTTAAACTACATACCATACAATTCCAGTCATCCATGTTAAATCTTTCCAAAAAGGAAACAAAAGGAATGTTGAAATTGGTGCTGAGGACCCCCCCCCCCCCCCCCCCCCCCCACACAGGCTTTTAAACCTGATGCCTTGATTATCATTAGCTTGTAAAATATTGTTTTTAACATACATCAATAATTTATCTAAGACAGGAATCATTGATATGTGTGCCAGTCTGCCAGATATGTGCAATAAACAGCACCCCCTCCCAGAAATCATGATTTTATCTATATGAACTGCCCTTCGCATACTACCACCCTCACTCTACTTGTATTGTAGTTTGTAATGCACTGGAAATCCTGACTCATGATATTTGTAATGTATTTTGTACTTCCAGTTTTATTCAAATAGAGCATTCTAATACTGTAACAAAGATTCTGCGTATTGCCACCAGCATGTAATTCATTTCATGTATACATGAGGAAAGTTCATATGATTGTTTTTGTTGACTGAGCAATGTTTGTGTTGTACATGTACTTCATAAATACAATAAACAAGTGATCAATTTATGATCGCCTCGATGAGTTGGAAGAAAATTAATTGATGTCTCCGTCTTGTAAACATTTGTGCTCTTGGTCTGATATTGCACATATATTCTGCTCAGAGTCAGAAATGCAATAGCCCTTTCAGGACAGGATTTATTTCAAGGGGCTAAATTGATCACATGTTCTTCTTCAAATTGGCCACAGTTTTCTTTCATTGATATTATTATAATAAATGTAATCTTAATAAATATCCATGTGTATAGGAGGTTTGACAAAAGGTTGAAATAATTGCCAATTTTGATTGAAAATAATGATTTCGAACCTCTCCATGTGTTGCCAATAAGGATTTTGAAGCTATTTTTTGCATTTTTGTTTAATTCCTGGCATCAAGCGCAAAATGTTCATGGAAGAATTTTTTTTTTACCCATCATGCATCTGGTATACCTTTAGGGCACTGACTCAAAATTTACTGAGCCAAACCACAAAATGTGGTGTGATTGTCACTAAAGGGTTAACTCATCATGTAGCATAGAGTTCATGCCCTTCTAGACCTCAACTGACAGTACATGTGTGATATATTCTTTCCTTTAGGCCATGCTTTTTAAAGATAACAAAGTAAATTGAATTTCAACTTGAACCCCCCCCCCCCCCCCCCCCCAAAAAAAAAAAAAGAAGAAAAATAGGCATACAAATGTTTCATAAAAAAAAAAAATTATTTTCTAATAAAAATGAGGGAAAAAAAATCTTGATCATATTTAAGTGAAGAGTAATTTGCTATGTAGGAGGTGGGGGGGGGGGGGGGGGGGGGGGGGGGGGAGGGGGACTTTGTACTAAATCTTGCTCTTATTGCAAATACATGATACTTCCCCACAAGGTACCTCACTCCTGCAATGTTCATGACCGAGTGCAGGAATTCAAGGAACTTGATGGTATCACCCAAGGTCAACATAAATTGACAAATTTAATCCATCATATATTTTAGTCAACAAACTGTAGATAAGATCTATAAAAAGATATGAAAGGATGATGACTGGGAGAAAAAAAAACATAATGGGAAGGAGATTTGAATGTAAATTCAGAAAGCTGCTTACCGTACGTAGATTAGTGTACCCATGCAGTCGCACTACAAACTGACTCGAAAACCAACAGCCAACAAGGCCATTAGGATAGCTTTGTCCGGTCTGTTGTTGGTCCGAAGTATGTGTCGTCAGAATGACTGGGGTATTAGATGTAGGTGTAAATATATTCACCTATGGTACATATACCGATAGTTTATTTGTTACAATTTGAGACATCCAGCCAGATATTTTGTTGGCGCTTTCAAAATACAAGGCTTGAGCAAAGCTTGAGTATAATTGGGTTAGCAATGGTTGTGTCGGGAACAGCCTTGGTGAAAAAGCTCTGCAATGTTAAGAATTGTAGTGTACCTGCATCCCAAATCATGCATTTTAAGTGTGACTGAACAAGTTTGTTTGAAACACATCTATGATTCGTGCCAGCAAACTAGTGACAATTCATCTTGGGATTTTCCCCATTGGGTCCCTCTCCTCTCCCATACTACTGTAGATTGTTGATATGATTATCACCATGGTAACTACCCTCCTCTATTCTAGCAATGCCCTACGACACATGGCTTAGTACAGGTACTGATGCCTTTTATGATAACCTTATCTTCTCATCTCATTTAGATGTTCTCTCTCTATCTGTCTTTCATGCATTCCAATTGATATAAACAAAAGTTATTTAGAGGAACACAAGGGAAATATGGATGAAATTACACTGTGGAACAGTGAGCATCTATGGCGGGTCATCCCTGAGACGAACAGCCCATGTGACTGACAAAACTGGTATATTTTTCTCCCTAGCTTTCTCTCTGTCTTTTTACCTTCCCTCTATGTCTCCCCTCTCTTTCTCACTCCTTCCTCTTCCTCCCTAGCTTTCTCTGTCTTTCTACCTTCTCTCTCGTTCTCACTCCTTAATCCCACCCTCCCTAGCTTTCTCTCCGTCTTTCTACCTTCCCTCTATCTCTCTCTCTTTCTTTCTCACTCCTTCCTCCCAACCTTTGTCTCTTTTGCTCCCACCCCTCGCCCTATCCACTCTAAGCATCATATATTGATGAATTTGCAGTGTAGAACAATCAACTTCTAGTGCTGCTTTTGACCTGCAAAACATATTTCTCTTTCTCTTCTCTTCCCCTCTCTCACTCTCTCTCTTTCTACCTTCCCTCTATCTCCCTTTCTCACAACTTCCTCTCCACCTCCGTTTCTTTTGCTCCCATCCCTCGCCCTCTCCACTCCAATCATCATGTATTGATGAATTTGCAGAGTTCAAGTGAACAATCAACTTCTAGTGCTGCTTTTGGACCTGCACAACACATTCCTCTTTCGCTTTTCTTCCTCTCTCACTCTCTCTCTTTCTACCTTCCCTCTATATCTCATATCATCTCTCCACTTCTCACTCTTTCCTCTACACCTTTGTCTCTCTTGCTCTCCCATCACTCTCTCGATATCTTCTCCCTCTCTCTTTCTACCTCCCCTCTCTCTCTCTCTCCATTTCTCTCTCATGCTCTACTCTTTCTTCCTTTTTCCTCTACATCTCTGTATATAATTTCGATGAAACTTGAGTCAAAATACTCTATCAACAAATGATTGTTATAAAATGATTTCTGTTTAAAGCATGTATACATTTAAATCACATATACAAAGCAAACAATATTGTTAAATTAGCTGCAAGGTCGCACATCTGATTAAGACGTTTGTATCTGCCATAGTCGAGAACTTGAAAAAAAGCAAAATTAACTTCTTATCAACAACATACCAATGGCTCTTTTATTAAAAACCATATAATTTTTTTGAGATGTAGAGGTGTCGTGGTCTAGATGATACGTTACTGAACTGTGGATCACAGTAGACACGGTTCAGTTCGAGTCCCGCTGGAGAACTAATGTCCTTCGGCAAGATATTAATCTGCATTTAACCACTCTCCACCCAGGTGAGGTAAGCGGGTACCCGGTGGGAAGAAATTCCTTGAATGCCAGAGCACAAAAATCCAGGGGTAATAATAGTTTAACCCTTACTGTACTGGGCTATTTTGGGCTATTTTTTATCTCGGCCATCGAAAGTCTGATAAACACGAAAATGTGTATGTTTGTAGATATTTACGTAAGGAACAAGATGGTATAATTAGTTTTTTCCTAATATGCAAATGTTTGTCGTTAAAATGCTAATTTTATGCATTTTACAAAAAACTCTACATATTTGTGGGGACTTGAGGGAAAAAAGTCATGAAACAACAATTCAAAATTTCAAGTGGTTGCGGCGCAGTCTCCGAAAATGTCGAGGGGGGGGGGGGGGGCTCCCAGTACAGTAAGGGTTAACACTTAGAATATTAGTATTAAAGGTAATACAAAGTTTTGGGAAATTTTTAAAATTGGGTGGATAGTGAATCTTTACAATTTTGATATATTTGGATGCTCCTGTGGATGTATTATAAGCACTACAAAAATTAGCCCCTAAAACACTTCTGTTTTGAGAAAAATTGAATTTAAAAATTTATCGGCCTATGGCCGTACAATGGTAGCTGCGACCATGAAAATCTCAGAATATGTAGTTGGGATACATAATTTCCAAACGGGAATAGCTAATCGGTCGATTTTAGTCAAGAAACATTGTTTCATAGCTAAATTAATATCTTGACCTTGAGAGGGAGCTATACAACATAAAGAGTTTATTATTTATAATTTCATAACTTTAGACTCGATTTTCAACCGTGACAACGATCAATGTATATTGTAGGAACGCATATGCTTCCAATATGTTAATTTGAACCAAATTCATGACCCCATACCAAAACTTTGTAATACCTTTAAGCGCTTTATAAATGTTACTATTAGTATTATTATTATTATCATATAATCTAACTGTCTATTTAAATTTTACATGCACTCTCGATATGTTCAACATACCATGCATTTATACAAAAACATCAAGTCTATTCTCTAGTCTGTGTAATGATGAAATCATCTGTTTACTTGGCTTGTTTATTACAAAAATACAAATAATATACAGTACTCTTTTAATACATATTGCACAGCTTTCTCTGTGTTTCTCTTTTTTTTTCAAGTTTAAAACTCGAGATCTATATTTCAAACCCGACCAGCAGGCCTGATTAATCTATAAAATAAAAATTCAGGTAAACTATGATAAATAACAAAAATGCTGATAACAATCTACCTGATTTAATCTTGACTGTATTAATTTTGTGGATCTTTGTTTTAAAACATTGGGAATAAAAGTGAGATTTAAGACGGTCCACAAGGTGGCAAAAAATAAAATAAAATGCTGTGTATCTTAACAGCTCATATACCACTTTTGGGGCAAATTTTGCCATAGAATGGAAGGATTAAACTTATAGGATAATAGCGTTTCAGACAAAATGGAAGTTTGTAGTAAGTGAATTAATTAAAATTCTTTCTCAAACAAGTTTTGAATCAAGATGCTATATAACTTTTTCAGATTTAAGCCTGCTCACCCGTAGTCAAGAATGTAATATCCATTTCTGTCTGATTTCTAATGGCTTAGGTTTCCCAAACACAAAATATGACATTTTGTACCCTGAATTTGAGATAAACATGAAAATGTGCTAGACATCAAGGGGCCATGGCTAAATAATGGCATAATAAATTGTAAAACTCTTAACTTACAATATCACGATTGAAGCAGAGTAATAATATGTTGTTGCTGGTTCTCTCTTCACATTGGATGAGAGATTACAATGAATATGCAATATGTTTTAAATCATAGTTTACATGATCAAGTGTTAGCATTGTCTTTGACACTCTCTCACACAATGAGGAGATCATCATAGCGCTTCAAACATGTTTATCCCACCCTTTTATTTTCTTAGTGACACATTGCTCCCAAAGTTCTTACATTTTAAGACTCATTGTTTTTCGTAATTCAGAAAAATAATTTGATGGGATATTTTTTTTAAAGAAAAAAGTTTCCTAGCCTATAGATTCTTTTCAACGACCTAATCTTGTTCAGGATTTTTTAAACTTCAACAAACCCCCTCCCCCCTTCAATATAATTTCATTTCATTTTTATGGCAAGCATCCGCGCAATCTGCAGTCCCATCTGCCCACATTCACGTAGTTCCCATTATTGAAGTGAGTAGATGTGACCTGTACTGTGAGCTGAGTGCAGTGATCCAGAATCTTAAGAGGGGTTTGTCCTCGACCTTTGCTTGAAGGATCTTCAGTAGCTTTTCCGTGTCTTCGTCCGTGTGGGATCCTGCTCTTGTGAACTTGAATAGCAGCTTGACTTTACTGCAAAGTGAAAAATTAAAATACAGTCAAACCTGCTTTGGTGACCACCTGTCTACAAAGACCACCTTGTCTATAAAGACCATGTGTTTTGTTTCCCTTGAAAATTGTTTCTCATTGAAACATGTGCTAAAGGAACCTGTCTGCAAAGATCACCTTTCTTCAAAGACCACTTTTTGTATTTCCCTTGCGTGGTCGCTATAGACAGGTTTGACTGTAAACACAAATCTATCAATTAGAGAGATAATTCAATGTCAGTCAGAGTCCAATCAACATCTGATCAATGAGATAAGTGTTTCAATAGATTTATTTTGGTACAATAAACACCAATAATTCCAATCTCGCTTTGTTCTATAATTCAAAGTAAAGTAACATTGAAGCTTCTTTTGTCCTAGTTAGTATACTCTTTAAGTCCTAATTTCCTATACTGTTTGTCAGTAAAACTCTGGTTATTCAAAAGACAATTCACAGTGACCGGTATTCCACTTTTTCAATTTAAACCCAACACTTGGACTATTAAAGTCGTGGTACAGTTTTTCATTCACTTGACTTTCAATCCAAAGGTTTAGGAGTTGAATCCCACCCCAGCACCAACATTTATTTGGCAAGACATTAATCCACATTTGCCACTCTCCACCCAGGTGTAAATGGGTACCTGGCACATTGCTGAGGTTATAATGATCACAGGGCCCTCAGGAAGAACAATATTGAGGCTAATGAGGTTTCCCTGGGCAAACTAAATTGTTAGTACAGTCAAACCTGCTTTAGTGACCACCTGTCTACAAAGACCACATTTGTTGTTTCCCTTAAATATGGTTTCTCATTGAAACATGTACTATAGGCACCTGTACATAAAGACCACCTGCCTATAAAGACCACTTTCTTGTCTCCCTTGGGTGGTCTTTATAGACAGATTTCACTGTATTATCACATTATTATGAAGAAGAAAAAAATATTATTAAAAACACTTACTTCATCCATTCCTCCTTGAGTGTAGTGAGAACAGTCACCACAATCTCAGGGGTCAGGTCACTGTTGTTTAGTGTTGTAACTATTCTTGATAGGATTGTAGGCACTGTGTGTCATAAGAAACATCATCAAAGGATTTATGATTGTATTTTGCAAACTGATATAAAATTGGTGAGATAGCCAATCAAATTTCAGGTATGTTTGTTACCAATGAAGCTATTAACACAAGAGATACATTTGGTATCCTTGACTATTGATCAGTAAATATGACTTCAAATTAGGAGAGAGTTGGAAAAACAAAAACAGGGGGAGATCAAGTAAAAGGGAAAGAGAGACAGAAGGCCTGTCGTCATCAGCTTGAGTTTGCCAAATAACCCGCTACTTTAACTTTCTTGATCGCAAATTAGCCATTTAATTAGGGTCTTCATCAGCCCACAGTTGCAATTAGCGGGATATTTGGTCGAAAAAATATCCCTAGAAATCTAGGTCTTGTTTCCGAAATATCCCGCTATTTTGCACTCGTCTGAGCTAGTTTGTGATGAGCGTATCGGTCTGGTGAAGACGCAATTTTTAGCTTCAGGATAATATCCTGAGCTGATGAAGACAGGCCTAGAGAGAGAGAGAGAGAGGGAAGGGGGGGGGGGGGGGGGGGGGGGGGGGGGGAGCAAGGGGAAAGAAAAGAGTAAAGAGGGAACAATAGATGTTGCCATATATAAACTAGTCCATCGAAAGGATAAAGCAATTCTTGAATCATGGATGATATTCTCTAACTTAACAATCATTTTCAAACAATTTCTATCGATGAAAAGTGAGGTTTTAGTATAAAAGCAATGAATGGGCAATGCTTTGTCATAATTTTGAATTCCCACTCCATCATAACATTGAATTACTTATAGCATGAGTATGGTCTGATTCAAGGTTTTATTTTATCTAAAATACAGGGTTAAAGCTGTGATAGGTTTATGGTTTAGGTTAGATTGGGGCGTAGTTTCGGGTGGAAGGAGGAAGCTCATTACATGGTTAATAGAGAACCTAATTGACTACAGATCACTGTTGCCAAAGTATGTGTCATACAAATGAAACATTCCACCGTTGAGATCCTTCATCCAAACACCAACCACCCATACCTGCTAACATTTGAAAAT
>JAVYIG010012183.1:0-55400 GCA_035222895.1 Strongylocentrotus droebachiensis | reverse complement strand
AAACACACACATCTTTAAATCCTGGCAATACTGTCCTCTGAAAAAATGGAGTTGCATTTTTGAGAGAACTTTGAATTAGCCTCCATTAACCTCCTATTCAATTAGGACAATTATAATTTGGCGTACCGTATAATACTTTGTGTCATTTTAGTTTACCTGTATTTTAGTTAAAAAAGTGATATGTTCGAGATTGTAATAATTATGTACAGCGCCATGAGTGTCAGAGCCTGGCGGATACCGGCACTATATAAATATCCATATTATTATTATTATTATGAGTTTTATGATTATTTTTTGTTACAACTTTGAAATTATATCAACGCTACTCTCAATATCGTGGTGGGTCATCTAGTTATGCTGATCGATTGTAACCCATCATTGCTTTCAGAACATGATATTTTTAAAGGGCTAAATTGATCATATATTGTTCTTCAAATTAGCAACACAACTACTAATATGAACAGTATAATACAAGATATAAGCAATACATGATCAAAAAAACAACAAGTAACAAACAACTAATGTGCATGACTAAGAGAGTATACATGAAGACTAAACAATATGATCAGCATTTTTATGAACCAAAGATTCCATCACATATATTACTGTACGGATTTGTCCATTCATAAAAACGTCAGCGATATGTTTACAAGTTTGAGTTGGTGATGTAAAATGGGTACCTGGCAGGAATTAATTCTTTGAAATGCTAGAGTGCCGTAGTGGCAGCACAGCTAAAGCTGGGTTATAATGTCCAACTTTGGAAGCGCTTAGTGATTGTAATAAGCGCTATATAAAAACTGATTATTATTATTATTATTGTTATTATTACCTCTTCTTTGATTTCTCTCTCTAGTCTATACGGACTGCCCCACTCAGCGACCATCTTGATGCCGTACGATGCATACTGGCCGTACTCCCAGATAGTATAGTCTGAGCTGTGAGACGCACCGATCAGATCAGACCAATGGTTGCCATTCCCTGAAAAGATCAGAAAAAAAAACAGGTTGTGTCTGGGTAACTGGTTAGTATAGTCTGGCTATTGGTCAGTTTGAAATTCAACTGATAAATCAATTAGCTGTATGGTTGAAACTTATTAATTGGTTAAGTTATGCAACTGCGTCAGTTGAACTTTAATTGCTGGTGAACTAGTAATATAGTAATCATTTTTTAAAGATCAAAATCAAGAAACAATCACATTAATTTTTACTTTTGTTCAGTCAATTACTTTATTTGAAAGGTTTCGTTTCAGTAAAGTACTTGTTTAGTCAGTCATTTTTAAAGGTTTTTATATATTCAGCTAAGGAGCAGCTTCATTATTATTATTGATTTGACCAATCGGAAATCATACAATGAGTATAACAATCAGAAAATACATAGCAATGTCATAATACATGCAAACAGTTTTATGAAAGTGGAGAGGAGAGAGAGAAGGATACAATCCGCTGGTCAAGGGTGACAAAAGCAATTGAAAATGCTATTATTAATCGAAAGCATGTCACCCCCCCCCCCCCCCCATCTTTTGTTAGGTCACTAAATAGAAGGGGGAAAAAACCCATATCTGGATCTATGGTAATATTACCAGTGGGATACTGCCTTGGATGTGTCTGTGGAGTCCATGTACTAACGAAGGTGAATCTATACTTGGCTTCTTCGTGGGGCGGGGCGCAGCAGGCATGGGGGTCAAGGGTCGGAGGCGGGGCTGGACCATTTCCTGCACTCTCTGTAAAAGAAAAAAGGAATAGATGGTATAAATCAAGAGTGTATCAAAGTAATATCATAGATGTACACACAGAGCATTGGGAAATTGTTCGATTCATTAAATGCACGGTGAAAATACTTTATACATTATTTTATAGAGAGCATAATTAATCCTACTGTGTAATGTACCTTGTTACCCCTCTCCCCCTCAAAAAAGAAGAAAAAGAAGACAAAAGGACAGAAGGAAAGGAAAGAGAAGAAAAGAAAAGAAAAGAAAGGGAAAGGAAAAGAAAGGAAAGAATCAGTAATAAATATCTGAATAAATACACATACACAAGTTCAACCTCATATAGATAATAATTAATGTAGTGCATAGATTCTTGAAAACTTCAATGATTTGGATTGAAGTAAAATATAAATGATATTAATCATATAGGGAAGATGTAATGAATCACAATTATATCAAAAATAAAAATCAATTTATGTTATAATAATATTTTGTTAGAAAAGATGGGACAGACTAAGATGCCCTCCTTTTTCCTTCTTACCAATCAATGACAAACTTTGTTTCCTGTCTACTTGTCATTTTGAGTATCCCCTCTGTTATTAATATTACTTCAAGTTTTTCAAACCTGAATAAATTAAAGATCACATTCGGCCACTGGCAACAAGCTGTAATCAAATCCGAGCATCTAATTTTCTTGAATCATGACCAAGAGGAACCTTCTTATAGTATTTTATACAATTATATATGCGAATAGTCGCATCTGTGCCCTGTTTTTTTAAAGAGCTGCCATTAATTTGGACTGATTGCAAGTCCTCCAGTCAATTTCAAACTTAAAAACTTCTATCTTTCCGGTACAGACTTGTGACTTAAAACATTTTGTGATTGATTTCAATTAATCGTAACTGTTCAAACGATAGGGCAATGATACCCAGTTTCCTAATATCTAGGTAAAGATTCTATTGATACCATACCTCTCTCACACAGTTGCAGAGTAAGATCACCATCCTCAGCAAACCAAACCGTCTTCTTCTGTATTACACCGGCTCTGTGAAAGATGGAAGATAAAGATGGTTTTAGAGAAGATGAAAAAGACAATGAACGAGTTGCAAAGGTACGGCCCCCCAAAATAAAAGAATAATATTTATAATTTTATTGAAGTAACAGGCTACCAAAAAGAGAGTACCGTTAGTAGGCCATTTTTTTCACCACCTGGAAAATAAGATACTTGTACTCACAGAGTCTGCACATACACATATGAAACAGAACATCCGTGGCTAATAAAGTACAAACAAGCCTTAATCCACAGAAAAGAAGCTTAAAGTAGCCACACAAAGAATCAAAAGTGTTTTGAATTGATGCAAAACTCATATCATTGCGAAGGGGAAGCCTTGCCGACCAAATACAACAACTCTTCTCTTCAAAATATGTTTGGGGCCCGCAGTAATCAACTCTCAAAAATGTTAGTTTTGAGATCCAGATTTTCTGCCTTCAGCGGTCCTTTGTAGAGCGTCAATATTTGTGACGTCACATACGGGACACGGCTGGCTAGCTGCATACTGCTACACGGCACTGAGCTGTTCGTCCAGTGTGTGACGTCACTATTTAGAGCTCGCTACGCTTGTGTGTTTGACTTACGTTCAGGGGCGTTCGGGGGTCTAAGGAGGGTCTTGAAAAATTGCATTTTACGCCTTTCCATGATATCTATATGATTTCTCAGCAAGTTGTTCGTGTTTTTCAAGAGAAAATCTTTCCATCCATATGTAATTTGTTCTAATTATGAGTTGTTAGTTAATTTTCTTTGTGTACAGCTCCTTTAAGTAGCAAAACTGGTGTAAAATGATAAGGATTGTGACAAATGATATCAAAATATTGGGATTCTGTGATTGCAATAGTGACTCTATTTTATTGAAATGCTTTAATAGGGTAGGAGAAATTTCTAGGGTAGGTCAGGTTAAGCCTATAGGCTACAATAATTTTTGAGTCAATGAAAATTACCGGTACATTAATGGATTTTAAAATCTAAGAGCTTGGTGAAATGCAAATGTTTACTAGTAATCTATCAGTTACACAGACAACTCAAGCTTTATTTTCTTTCCACTATTGTAATTTTAAAAAGTAACTTCCCCCATTCATATTGACATTTTTTTTATAGAGGTTTTTATAATTTGTATTAAAAAATAATGCTTATTACAGCTGTATTTCTTGACACATTTGTAATAAAGTGGTCCCTTCTGAGTTAAGGCAGATTTTAAATGTTCTCTTTCTCTGGTGTATTCCCAAATGAATGACATAGTTATCTTGAAAATTATCAATTAAAATTTGAAAGTAATTTTAGAAAATCAGCCGTAAATGATTAGAAGTCAGACTAGCGAAACACTACACAGTGGAATACTCATAGGTTTCTCATCAAGAATCAAAATTGATTCCAACTTTCCTTTTTCATAATAATTGTATAATTATATTTAAAGGTAAAGACCAGTTATGGTCATGCGATTGAATTGTGAAAGAAACGTTGTGGAATCGATCAGAAAAGGTTGATCATCTAGCATCTAGCATCTGCAAGGTTCTGGAATCATCAAAATGATAAGAAATTTGGCCCATTCTTCGTAAAGTTACAAGCACTATACACAGAAAGATGTATATGGGACTACCCTATATCTCTCACAGGACCATGAGAGAAACAAATTTACCAAATATATGAATTAGTAGGCGGTTTCCCGGCAAATTTTTTATCATCATGTATTAGTCAAAACATATTCTTTCACATGATTGGTAATGAGAGCTTCCATTTCATTTTTTGAAATTGGGGCGTTACCAATACTGGTCTTTACCTTGAACCTTTCAGAGACATTCGTATCTGCACAAGATCAGACCCCCCCTGCATGGTCACTGACAGGTGGCTACAAATCAGCTCTCAATTAACATAAGAAAAAGGGGACTGCATGTGGGGGATCGATAGGTACCGCTTAGGCATTGTTTGCTATATAGAGGGCGCAAGTAGCTATAAGTTGTGCAGTGGGGCTTTAAACTTCTCAGACAAGATCCAACATAGACCCTTTCAAATCACACATCCACACAGCACAATAAAGCCTGCACTTTTAGACGAATGCTGAGTCACGAACCAATAAGAAATTGAGATGGCATGTTCTAATTCTCACAGCTTGTTTGTGTAGGCGTGTATTGAAAATACATCCATTGGGACCCCTGTTATTATGAACAAGGAAACAAACACTCGGAAATATCCATATCATTAATAATGTAGTGCACAGACAGGCTTGACTTTTGTCTGTTATAATGATTAAGAATCATATCATCCACACTGTTACATTACAAACCAACATGAACTGACTGACTCGCTGCAGTTACCGGGTACTATAAATTTTAAATGTAATATTAATTTTTTGTCATCAAGACGCTTTATTGGATTCCTTCTTATTTTCCATGATATGGGCCTTGTACTACATGTTGAAACTTTCTGTCAAGGGCAATAGCTTTAAATACTCTAGAAGAAGATCAGTTATTCTGGAGAGAAAACAAATTTTGTTAACTTATATCCTTTAAGTTTTTTCCTCACCCTGGATTTCAAACCCTAGAGGGCCATGCACGTCCCTTAGAGTACAATAGGCCTGTCATCATCAGCTCGACATTGCCAAATAACCCGCTATTTTAACTATCCCGATAGCAAATTATCCAGCTACTCTGCGCCTTCATCAGCCCGCAGTTGCAATTAGCGGATATTTGGTAGAGATAATCATCCGAAGATATCTTGGGCTAGTTTGCAAAATATCCCGCTATTTGTCCGGTGCGTCTTCACCAGCCCGAAGACTCGCACTATGCACAAGCGCTGAGCAAATATCTCGAGCTCGAGTTTCAATTTATTTTCAAGGTCATTTCTGAAGATGATGAAGACCCGATTTTTAACTTCAGGATTATTTCCCAAATCAGAAATAGCGGGCTATTTGGCAATCTTGAGCTGATGAAGACATACCTAATGTGATATATAGACCGATTATTAGGGCTCTGATTGTCTGAGCAGAAGGAAAGAAGTATCAAAGCACTACATTTGAATTGATCATGCAGGCTCGTGGATAGAGAATGGCTTAAGCATCTTGTAACCCACTATGTCATCTCAATGATGAATCTCATATTGGAACCTTGGTTCTTATTACATTGCTCTAAAGTTCATACTGTCAATTCTTTTCCCATTCTCATTATCTCTTCATAAAGACCTCACATTTTCATCTAATATCATGCCAATCATACCAGCTAGTTATGAGATGAACAATCCATCTTATAGCATGATCGACTGTGCAGTATTACCTCTAAGAATATGTTTTTTCTTCAAGCTTTTGACAACATTATTACCGAGGTATACTGTTTTCTGATACATTACTTTGTATTTTAACAATGTAGAAATAAAATTTGAAATACACTATATGACCAATTTATCCCTAAAAATAAACCCTGTCCTGAAATTTAATAATATTAATAATATTCAGCTTTATATAGCACTTAATACATCTCGGACTTCTCTAAGCGCTTTACAGATATAATATTACCCCGGTCATTTGATTCAGTGCTTGCCTGCACACAATGTGTGCACAATCTCCACTCTCTGGGGAGCATTCCAGCCAGGCGATACTTGACGCAAAAAAACTGTTTGACCAACAGTATGACGGTCGCATCCTACCGGGTACCCATTTAACACCTGGGTGGAGAGTAGCAAGTGCAGGTTAATATCTTGCCAAAGGATATTAGTGCCATGTCGGGATTCGAACCCTCGACCTTTGCATCTACAGTCAAGTGCCTTAAACCACTCGACCACGACACCAAAACACAAAATGAAATCATTGCTTAACCCTCATTCTTGAAGTCTGAGTGTTTATTTTATAACAGAAAGGTTATCAATTTTTCATATTTATGAAACCTCTTCTAAGGGAATAGATCTGATGGGATTGATTCTTCCAAAGATGCAGATATACATCACAGCCACGTAATTCTCTTCTGATATCATGCTACAGCCAACAGCATCATGCAATTGCCAACAATTGTTCGAGAGTCAATTCTTGTCAAACTCCTAATTACAGCACTGACCTCAGAATTACACCCAAGTGTACTCTTTACACCTAACCTGACCTACAATCAATCTCTGCCCTAACCCTATTAAACTATTATAGTATCTATTGGGAAATGAGGGAAGAGAAATCTTCCAGCGAAAATTTTGCATTTGCTTGTACTATAAGATCCTTAAATCTTATGCTGCACCAGGGAAAAATTGGTTTGTTTTAATGCTACTCAGGCCCGTACAAACTAGGGGTTCGCGTGACCCCCCCCCCCCCCCCCCCCCCCCTTACGAAAAAAGAAGAAGAAGGATTTGGTTTTGTTGTTGTTGTTGTTGTTGTTGCTGAAGTTTGGGGGAGGGTTGAATTAAAAAAAGACTGTCATTAAATGCATCTCAAATTAAATTTCCATTCCATCAAAATTTAACAGCCTTCTTTGATTCTGATATCAAAACCTGAACAACGGTGGATCTTAAAGGACTTAAAATGTCAAAAAAGTGATAAGAAGACAATTGCAACTACTTAAAGGTACTATGTCCCATTTGCAGGCCAAAAAAATGAAAAAGTTAAATTCCAACTGCATTTGAAAGATAATACTAATTTAGAACTTCCCTAAAAAAGGTGGGGCTTGAAAATGTCTTCAAGTGGGAAAATAATGACTATTAGTTGTCAAATCGACTTTAGGGCTATAGAGCCCAAAAGTAATAGTCTTGATTTTCAGACAATTGTACCGAATGGTCAAATGTTTTATGCTGCGCAAAGATTCAATCAGTTTAATCTTGGCCATCACAAGAAGTGGGTTATTGATGTAGACAAATGCTCATGTACCCTTTACAACTCTTTTCATGTATGTTATTACCAAAGAAGAAAAAAAGCCAGTCAGTCACTCAATAGTGTCTGACAGTGAAGTCTAGCAAGTAAACGGGTTTCCTTGCATAATTTGAATATGAGGACACTGCTAACGTTTAAATTTCACAGATAGGACATACATGACATATTCATAATTCCTGCAAAGTTTTACAGAATTTGAGGTTGGCTACAAAAGGGACATATAGTACCTTTAAGAAAAATAATCAACCTAAGACAATTTCAATGACCTTCTACATGTAAGTCACCTATGGAATTGTGCGAACATGACTTATGTAATCCGAATATGATTTCTATTGGTTATACAATAGGGAATTGAAATGACTCCTTGAGTTCATTTTTCTAAAGTAGTTGTGATCGTGTTTAGGAAATTTCTCTATAGTGATATAGCCAATTTGCCAATAAAAAACAATTTCCTAAGAACTCCCAACCTCCAAGATCATGATTTATCAAAGTTCATTCCCCCTTGATTTCAATTGTCTTCAAGGTGATTAATAGTAATGGACGAAGACAAGTCTGGAATTCTAGATCAAATATTAATGACTAACTATACTGCTCTTTTCATGCTTTTTCAGATGTGGAGCAGTAAACTGCCGCAAAAAAAAGGACTTGCACTTATTCACTGAGCTCTGTGTTATAAGATACAGAAATGTGAAGTGTATTACACTTTACTTCATCATAACCAAAAAAATGTTGTGGTTTTGCGGCATTATATCTGAACGAGCTTTAATAAGGAGGGAAGAAAACATGGCCAGAATTCTAGATCAAATATTTATGAATAAACATTGCTCTTTTAGCTTTTAAGACACTCGCATGACTAGTGTTTATTCCATCAAGTGAATTTGTAATGTGATGAGTTTCCTTGCAAAATGCATGAACTCCACTTAAGGTTATTTGAGATTGATACAAATAAATTGTTACAACAGAGGATAGGTGAATTCAGGTGGTTAAATGATTTGCCATAAACAGCTTTCTTTAACCTACAACTGTGGTGTTTTGTATAAATCTGAAAAACAGACTCAGACACAGACACAGCAGTTATTGTGCAAAGCTATATAATACCAGCAGGTCTAAAATAGTGACTTGGGCATTTGATGCATTTTGCAGCAAAACTGTTCTCATAAGGCCCTTTTCATCGGCTCGAGATTGCCAAATATCCCGCTATTTCAACTATCCTGATCACAAATTATCCAGTTAGTTTGTGTCTTCATCAGCCCGAAGTTGCAATTAGCGGGATATTAGGTCGGGATAATCATCCTGAGATATCTTGGGATAGTTTGCAAAATATCACGATATTTGTCCGGTGCGTCCTCACCAGCCACCAGCCCGAAGGCTCGCACTATGCGCGAACGCTGAGTAAAATATCTCAAGCTAATTTCTCAAGGTCAAGTTTCAAGTTTCGAAGTCGAATCTCGAGCTGCTGAAGACGCGATTTGTAACTTCGGGATTATTTCCCAAATCTGAAATAGCGGGCTATTTGGCAATCTCGAGCTGATGAAGACACACCTATATTCCAGGGAAAGTAAGCTTTGCAAAGGTCGCTCCACTATTCGGTTGACTTTGCGGGCAGTTTGATATTAAACCAATTCATTGCAATTACTCTCCAGACTTGTCACCAATCAATTCGTCACCGTTTTTACGAAGTGTCCCAAGAGGCAAAAATCGATGTAAATTCAATAAAATATTTTTTTCGATATTCGAATTAAGTATCATAATGCCTACAATTTCACAAAATTTTAGAGTCTGAAATTGTCTAGTTACGTCATACGTGACATCACGAAACGCGTAAGGTAGTTAAATTGACAAAGTCCGTTTTCACGATCTGTCCCGTAAACTGTTTGTACTCGCAGGACGCTTCGTGAAAACGCATCTCAAAGCTATGTGCACTGTGTAGAGTTTTACGAAGCGTCGCGAATCGCCCGCGAAAGTCAAGGGCCACTTTTTAGTGCTCTGCGATTGGTTTTCATCGTCTGCTAGCCCGATCGTCGTTTTTACGAACCGTCTCCAGGGTATTACTCTCATCGAGGAGAGAGGTTTTCTCATGAAGAAGGCAGTATTAGGAGCGAAAATCCCAGGTAATTAAATTTTACACAAATATGAACAGAATGATACCTACAAAAAAATCATAAATGTGATAAAAAGACAAGAAAGAGCCAATTTTGTTTCGTGATTGCAAATTTCTTTAAATAGAGCCCCATACACCGCATTGCGTGTAAGTTGCAAGAGTGGATGGGAGTAGAGAGAGCTTCAGTCTCTGATATCGACTGTTTGGTGTAACTGTAATTACTCATGTTAAGTAACACTAACATGTTTGTTGGGAACTGATGTTTCATTGTTGTGGCCTAGCCATCTAGAGATAGGTCTAGTCTAGATCTAGACCTAGCTAGACTCTAGTCTACTCTAGTCTAGATCTTCTAAGTACTACTAGAGTCTAGACTACAAATAAATCTAAACTGTAATTGTAAACAGTAAACTTGGTCTTGGTTAAACTAACTTTACTTCTACTTCTACTTCTACGTCGGTACTTGACAGGTTCCATCAGTCAGGATATAACGTCAAGGTTAAAATGTCTGGCAAGGTGCTCTTGTGCAGTGCAGTCAGTTGGTGTATTATGTACAAGGTGCAAGTAAAAACAATTTTCAGCCATCAATGGCGTTTCTGGAATAGGGGTCCCTGGAAGGTTTCTGCTGTTGCAGAAACCAAGATATCTGGAGGGAGCATGTACCATGCTGCAACTGTCCGTGGGAAATAAGAGTGTTTGTAAAGCTCAGTACGGGCAGTGATTAGCTTGAATTTATTTGGGTGGAATTGCCTGGTGTTGTTCTGAGTCATAGGTGTGACAAACTGATTTGGATTTATTGCTACGAGGCCATGTTGAATCTTGTACAGTAGGGTTAGGCATGCAGCATGTCGAAGTTTCTAACTTAGATCTGACCTAGCCCTATGCTATATGGCTATGCCAGCCTATAGCACTAGTAGTAGTTAAAGGCTATATTTAGTATATTGTTACCTTATTGCAAGGCATTTTAGCTGCAAAATAAAAATATTAAACCGGAGTGGGCAACATTTGCAATCATATTGCCAGATCAGGGCTTTCCCTCTAGACCACTGTTCTAAATCAGAGCTAGGCAACATTCAGCCATATGCCACTCTTTCTTGTCTGTGCGCTTTTATTAAAGTGCATACCCGGTACGCGCAGTATTGTGTAGGCGTTAAATTTTAAGCACGGTATCAATTTACGCCACAATTACATACACTGTAGGGTCTAGACTACATGCGCTGCCTGAATAACCTGAAATCAGAGGGACCAGCAAACAGACGCAAGTAAAAATCATGCTTGATACCAAAGTTGTATATATCATTTGTAAAAAAATGCCTTGTAGGCCTAGGGATCTATAGACTAGATCTAGATCTAAGTAACAATTATTATATTGACAGGTCAATAGGGTCTATAACTACATTTACATTTAATTGTATAATGCTGCATTGTCATTGCTAGTCCTAGGCTAACTTCGCTATGCCTAGGCTGGCTACATGGTATGTAATTGTTTGAGAACTCTGTTACGAAAAACTAAAATAATTGACTACATTCATGTTCAAACTGAGGTCAGTTACATTAGTATAATATGTTATATGCCTTTTTCTCCCTCCAAAATTTAGTGTTTGAAGGTTGCTTAAGAAGTTAAATATTGATTGTCAAATGTCTTTCATATTTCAGCTATGGACTGTTGGTGCGTCATTTCCTGCATTCAGCATTCAAATCACTTTTCAGCTGGTCTTGCATTCAGTCTGTAAAGAGCATAAAGATGTAAGTTCTTTTAACCATTTACATCATTTCCGCTTCAATTTTACACCGCATGATTTGTTTTATTAAGGAGCCATCAGTTATTTATTTATTTATATTTTTGTTATCGTGTCTTTTTGTTTGTATGGATTTTAGACTAGACTAAAATAATTGACTACATTCATGTTCATACTGAGCTCAGTTACATTAGTATAATATGTTGCCTTTTTCTCCCTCCAAAATTTAGTGTTCGAAGGTTGCTTAAGAAGTTAAATATTGATTGTCAAATGTCTTTCATATTTCAGCTATGGACTGTTGGTGCGTCATTTCCTGCATTCAGCATTCAAATCACTTTTCAGCTGGTCTTGCATTCAGTCTGTAAAGACCATAAAGATGTAAGTTCTTTTAACCATTTATATCATTTCCCCTTCGATTTTCGACCACATGATATGTTTTATTAAGGAGCCATCAGTTATTTATTTATTTATATTTTTGTTATTGTGTCTTTTTGTTTGTATGGATTTGGGATTAGACTAAAATAATTGACTACATTCATGTTCATACTGAGCTCAGTTACATTAGTATAATATGTTATATGCCTTTTTCTCCCTCCAAAATTTAGTGTTTGAAGGTTGCTTAAGAAGTTAAATATTGATTGTCAAATGTCTTTCATATTTCAGCTATGGACTGTTGGTGCGTCATTTCCTGCATTCAGCATTCAAATCACTGTTCAGCTCATCTTGCATTCAGTCTGTAAAGAGCATAAAGATGTAAGTTCTTTTAACCATTTACATCATTTCCGCTTCAATTTTACACCGCATGATTTGTTTTATTAAGGAGCCATCAGTTATTTATTTATTTATATTTTTGTTATCGTGTCTTTTTGTTTGTATGGATTCTAGACTAGACTAAAATAATTGACTACATTCATGTTCATACTGAGCTCAGTTACATTAGTATAATATGTTGCCTTTTTCTCCCTCCAAAATTAAGTGCTCGAAGGTTGCTTAAGAAGTTAAATATTGATTGTCAAATGTCTTTCATATTTCAGCTATGGACTGTTGGTGCGTCATTTCCTGCATTCAGCATTCAAATCACTTTTCAGCTGGTCTTGCATTCAGTCTGTAAAGAGCATAAAGATGTAAGTTCTTTTAACCATTTACATCATTTCCGCTTCAATTTTACACCGCATTATTTGTTTTATTAATTAAGGAGCCATCAGTTATTTATTTATTTATATTTTTGTTATCGTGTCTTTTTGTTTGTATGGATTCTAGACTAGACTAAAATAATTGACTACATTCATGTTCATACTGAGCTCAGTTACATTAATATAATATGTTATATGCCTTTTTCTCCCTCCAAAATTTAGTGTTTGAAGGTTGCTTAAGAAGTTAAATATTGATTGTCAAATGTCTTTCATATTTCAGCTATGGACTGTTGGTGCGTCATTTCCTGCATTCAGCATTCAAATCACTTTTCAGCTGGTCTTGCATTCAGTCTGTAAAGAGCATAAAGATGTAAGTTCTTTTAACCATTTACATCATTTCCGCTTCAATTTTACACCGCATGATTTGTTTTATTAAGGAGCCATACAATTGTATGGATCATCAACATAATTTGCTAACAAATTCCAGTTTAATTGGTACCTTGAAGTGACTTGAATATGCACTCTGTCAATCATACCTATTTTGGTTCGGCCTTGAAACGAGAGAACTACTATAGATCGAGCTTGTTGCTAGTAGTGAGAATACTGTGAGAGTCAGTGGCTCTACTTGGCGCGCACGAAAGGTCACGAATAGCGCGACTTTTGGTGCGCGCCGTAATGAGAATGGGGTATATTTGTATTATAATTATAAGTAAGAATTTGAGGGACATTATATCTTTCATTAGAAATTAGTTTGAAAGAAATTGGTGTATTATTGGACGGTTTCCTACATGTATTTGGGTGGCATATGGATGAAATCAAAATTTTGAAAACTCATATAGTACATCTTTAATTTATTTCTTTTTGTGTTCATATATTCAATTTCAACTTTTTCAACCTCACCCATTCAATAAATCCAACTATTTCTAATAACTATATCCTTTACGAGGAAAAGGATAGCTGCCTTTTTTTTCCATGAATAATGCTTAACAGACTATTTAATATTAGCTGTAGAAAAAAGAGAAAATTGCAAGAGTGTTAAAGTCTACTCTCGGATTATTTATGCTTCATGAAGATGACATAGATTCAACATAATGATAGAAAATAAATATATATCTTCTTTTAAGTGATTGGTTGAACATATTTTATCCATATCCAAGCCTCAGAAAAACTGTCAACTTTTTTCTTTTAAGCAAAAATGTAAAATCTTTGAATCTTGATTTATACTCATTGATATGAAGTTATTGAGTATTCTATATTTAAATGGTCTTACAAGTATTATGTAATCAGTATTTTTAAGCGTCACAAGAACTATCCTGACAACTAATCATACACTTCCTATGTATTTAGTTATCTCAAATATTCATAAAGATAAAATTATGTTTTATTCCATTATCAATGTCATTGAATTATAACTCTGTGCAGGGTGGATAATAACAAGGATGTTCTGGTAAGGTGGGACAGAAACGGGGAGATTAACTGTGTCGAGAAAGGAGACCTGCACTTCTCTGGAAATTTGAGGGTGGGTTCGCGAGTAACCATGAACTGGGCAGATGGAGAGTGGGCCGGAACTGTTACCCTTACAGAAGACCCAGATTCTGATACCATAGATTCAGACAGTGACTTAATTCCTCTAGCCTTGTTAATGACAGTGCCAATTAACCTTACAGAAGACCCAGATTCTGAAACCATAGATTCAGACTCTGACAGTGACTTAATTCCTCTAGCCTTATTAAGGACAGTACCAATTAACACAGAACCTACTAACAGTGGTCCACCCAATCTACCTGCTAGATGTGAACATTTCCATTGCTTTGAAGAAGTATGGGCTGCTTGCCACAGATGCCTTTGTTTTTTATGTTATAACCATTTTACTTTAAGTGATCAATGCTCAGGCCATAACCTTGCATTTGCTGAAGCAAATATTAATGTTGATGACTTTAATGGTTTGACCAAGTTGGCAGATGTGCCAATTCAGGAAGCTTGCTGTGTTGCTGAGGTGCTAAGCAGCTCAGACAATAGCCTCATAAACACAGATACATCATCAGGTTCATCACAATCAAAAGAGGTTCAAAGTTGTCAGCAGCAGGATGACATGATGTCAAGCACTGTGGACCTTCAAGACATTCCTGAAAATGCAGATCTTCCTCGCGAGTCGGCAAGATTAGAGCCCTTGCCTGAGGACTTTTTGGTTGAAGGGGAACCAGCTCCAGAAGATCAAGCGTCCAAGGTTCCTAAGGAGATCAAGAGTAAGAATGTCATCGTAAAGCGTAAAAGAAATACTGGTGAAGCGTACATCAGCGAGAAAACCAGAAAGATGATGCCTGCGCGGAGGGAAGCTTCATATGATACCCGTTGCACAAGATGTGACTCCAGGAAGTTTTCCTGTGCATGTTACGACAGAGCAGAGAGAGCCAAGATCCGTTCCTCCTTCTTTGATCTTAACAATCTTCTGAAGCAGAGAGAGTGGATAGCAAGGCAACTCAACGTGACGATGACAGGAAGCAAACGCAAGATTGTCTACAACCTTCCTTCTTCGACAGATCCATTGAAGAAAACTCAAGTGTGCAAGCAGATGTTTCTGTCTACACTTGGCATCTCATCGAGACAAACAAAGACTGTTGTCAACAAAATGCTATCCTGTGGCCTTCTCGAAGGAGAACTTCGAGGAGGACGTCAGACTACCGAACGTGACACCCTTTTGCGGGAGAGTGTGCGAAAGCACATAGATAAATTCCCAAGGATGGAATCGCACTACTGTCGTGCAAGTAGCAGATGCGAGTACCTGTCATCTGATTTGAATGCTGAGAAAATGCATGGTATGTATCAACAAGAGAATGAAGACGGTCCCTCTCTTTCTCTATACAAGACGGTCTTAAGAGAGATGAAACTGAAGTTTCACTCCCCGAAGAAAGATCAGTGTGGGATCTGTGATACATATCACAGGGGTACACAGAGTCAGAAGGAACATCTTGCCCATGACTTCGCAAAACACATCAATGAGAAAAATAAAGTGAGGGAGATAAAGAGGACAGCTAAGGAAAGAGCTTGCTCAGATCCGACCTTCCATGCTGCAGTTTTTGACCTGCAGCAAGTCATCTACCTTCCCAAGTCTACCCGGTCAGAGCTTTTCTACAAACGTAGATTAGCCAATTATAATTTCACTGTGTTCAGTCTCGGTACCAAGGAAGGAACTTGCTACCTATCCCATGAAGGGCAAACGAAGCGTGGATCTTGTGAAATTGCTTCACACATACATTCCTATCTATGTGGGCTCGATGATGATGGCATAGAAGAAGTAGAATTCTTTGCCGATGGTTGCCCCGGGCAGAATAAGAATTCCATTCTGCCCAGTATGATGTTGGCCTTCATAGAAGGGGCCAAGTCTATCAAGAGGATCAGACAATACTTCTTTGAAGCTGGACACGGGCAGTCCGAGGGAGATTCCATGCACAGTGTCGTTGAAAGAGCCATCCAGCAGGTGGGAGAGATTATGGTGCCAGCCCAGCTTGCCTGCATCTGTAGAATGGCAAGAAGTCATCCTAGATCGTACACTGTCATTACAGTCAAGACAGCTGATATAATGGATTGGAAGACTTACAGCCAGAGGAGAGGTGTTCTCAGAGTTCGATCGTCAGAGGGGAGTCAAGCCATTGACTGGACCAAGTTCAGAGCACTCCAGGTGACTAAGAGAGGTCAAGATGCTATTGGATTCAAGTACTCTCATCTGGAAGATGGTTTCGATTTTATTTCACTGACCAGCAGGCGAAGAGGAACAAATGATGAAGACGTTGACGTGGAACCTCTGTACAGGATGGGAAACCCCAAGCTCTCCCAAGGAAAGTACACAGACCTAATGACCCTCTGCACTGGTGACACAGCCGTCATTTCTCATCCTGAATACCAGGCCTTCTACCGCATGCTTCCACACTAAGCACATTGAGCTATTGTATGACTTACACAATTTACTTATTTTTGTGTATATTTTCATATCTAACATGTAAGCTTACACATGCTCAAATAATGTCAATTATTTATGACACAGACTGCCCTAATATAGCTTTATGTTTAACAGGCACATGCAATAATCCATTTATTTTCTTTCTTTTTCATTACTTGCTTATTGCAGGTTTTAAAGAGTGATACAGATTCAAGTTTTTTTTTTCACTTCAACCTGGAACTTCTCTACAAGATGGAAAATCAAGGTAAATATGTCTAGTGGAGGGTAAAAATCCACCCCCCCCCCTCATCTGACCTTATAAGGGTTAAAGCATGTTTCAGAGATAGCTAGACACAAGCTCAAAACAGTATACATCAGTTCTTACAAGGACTGTCACATTGTATGTTCTGTATAGAGCAAGTGCTATAATCTCTTTGGTTTAGAGACCAGGCAAGGACTTTTAAGCTAGACACAAGCACAAAACAGTATACATCAGTTCTAACAAGGACTGTCACATTGTATTTTCTGTATAGAGCAAGTGCTATAATCTCTTTGGTTTTAGAGACCAGGTAATGATTTTTAAGCTAGACACATGCAAGCTCAAAACAGTATACATCAGTTCTAGCTTAAAGGACTGCCACATTGTATTTTCTGTAGGAGCAAGACAGTGGTATATCTCTTTGGTTTAGAGACCAGGCAAGGACTTTTAAGCTAGACACAAGCTCAAAACAGTATACATCAGTTCTTACAAGGACTGTCACATTGTATTTTCTGTATAGAGCAAGTGCTATAATCTCTTTGGTTTTAGAGACCAGGCAAGGACTTTTAAGCTAGACACAAGCTCAAAACAGTATACATCAGTTCTAACAACTGTCACATTGTATTTTCTGTATGGAGCAAGTGCTATAATCTCTTTGGTTTTAGAGACCAGGTAATGACTTTTAAGCTAGACACTACTCAAAACAGTATACATCAGTTCTTACAAGGACTGTCACATTGTATTTTCTGTATAGAGCAAGTGCTATAATCTCTTTGGTTTTAGAGACCAGGTAATGACTTTTGAGCTAGACACTACTTAATACAGTATACATCAGTTCTAACAAGGACTGTCACATTGTATGTTCTGTATAGAGCAAGACAGTGGTATATCTCTTTGGTTTAGAGACCAGGCAAGGACTTTTAGGCTAGACACAATCTCAAGACAGTATACATCAGTTTTCACAAGGACTGTCACATTGTATGTTCTGTATAGAGCAAGTGCTATAATCTCTTTGGTTTTAGAGACCAGGCAAGGACTTTTAAGCTAGACACTACTCAAAACAGTATACATCAGTTCTAACAAGGACTGTCACATTGTATGTTCTGTATAGAGCAAGTGCTATAATCTCTTTGGTTTTAGAGACCAGGCAAGGACTTTTAAGCTAGACACTACTCAAAACAGTATACATCAGTTCTTACAAGGACTGTCACATTGTATTTTCTGTATAGAGCAAGTGCTATAATCTCTTTGGTTTTAGAGACCAGGTAATGACTTTTAAGCTAGACACAAGCAAGCTCAAAACAGTATACATCAGTTCTTAAAAGGACTGTCACATTGTATTTTCTGTAGGAGCAAGACAGTGGTATATCTCTTTGGTTTAGAGACCAGGCAAGGACTTTTAAGCTAGACACAAGCTCAAAACAGTATACATCAGTTCTTACAAGGACTGTCACATTGTATTTTCTGTAAAGAGCAAGTGCTATAATCTCTTTGGTTTTAGAGACCAGGCAAGGACTTTTAAGCTAGACACAAGCTCAAAACAGTATACATCAGTTCTAGCTTACAAGGACTGTCACATTGTATTTTCTGTAGGAGCAAGACAGTGGTATATCTCTTTGGTTTAGAGACCAGGCAAGGACTTTTAAGCTAGACACAAGCTCAAAACAGTATACATCAGTTCTTACAAGGACTGTCACATTGTATTTTCTGTATAGAGCAAGTGCTATAATCTCTTTGGTTTTAGAGACCAGGCAAGGACTTTTAAGCTAGACACATGCAAGCTCAAAACAGTATACATCAGTTCTAGCTTACAAGGACTGTCACATTGTATTTTCTGTAGGAGCAAGACAGTGGTATATCTCTTTGGTTTAGAGACCAGGCAAGGACTTTTAAGCTAGACACAAGCTCAAAACAGTATACATCAGTTCTAACAAGGACTGTCACATTGTATGTTCTGTATAGAGCAAGTGCTATATAATCTCTTTGGTTTTAGAGACCAGGCAAGGACTTTTAAGCTAGACACAAGCTCAAAACAGTATACATCAGTTCTTACAAGGACTGTCACATTGTATTTTCTGTATAGAGCAAGTGCTATAATCTCTTTGGTTTTAGAGACCAGGCAAGGACTTTTAAGCTAGACACATGCAAGCTCAAAACAGTATACATCAGTTCTAGCTTACAAGGACTGTCACATTGTATTTTCTGTAGGATCGAGCAAGACAGTGGTATATCTCTTTGGTTTAGAGACCAGGTAAGGACTTTTAAGCTAGACACAAGCTCAAAACAGTATACATCAGTTCTTACAAGGACTGTCACATTGTATTTTCTGTATAGAGCAAGTGCTATAATCTCTTTGGTTTTAGAGACCAGGTAATGACTTTTAAGCTAGACACTACTCAAAACAGTATACATCAGTTCTAACAAGGACTGTCACATTGTATTTTCTGTATAGAGCAAGTGCTATAATCTCTTTGGTTTTAGAGACCAGGCAAGGACTTTTAAGCTAGACACAAGCTCAAAACAGTATACATCAGTTCTAGCTTACAAGGACTGTCACATTGTATTTTCTGTAGGAGCAAGACAGTGGTATATCTCTTTGGTTTAGAGACCAGGCAAGGACTTTTAAGCTAGACACAAGCTCAAAACAGTATACATCAGTTCTTACAAGGACTGTCACATTGTATTTTCTGTATAGAGCAAGTGCTATAATCTCTTTGGTTTTAGAGACCAGGCAAGGACTTTTAAGCTAGACACATGCAAGCTCAAAACAGTATACATCAGTTCTAGCTTACAAGGACTGTCACATTGTATTTTCTGTAGGAGCAAGACAGTGGTATATCTCTTTGGTTTAGAGACCAGGCAAGGACTTTTAAGCTAGACACAAGCTCAAAACAGTATACATCAGTTCTAACAAGGACTGTCACATTGTATGTTCTGTATAGAGCAAGTGCTATATAATCTCTTTGGTTTTAGAGACCAGGCAAGGACTTTTAAGCTAGACACAAGCTCAAAACAGTATACATCAGTTCTTACAAGGACTGTCACATTGTATTTTCTGTATAGAGCAAGTGCTATAATCTCTTTGGTTTTAGAGACCAGGCAAGGACTTTTAAGCTAGACACATGCAAGCTCAAAACAGTATACATCAGTTCTAGCTTACAAGGACTGTCACATTGTATTTTCTGTAGGATCGAGCAAGACAGTGGTATATCTCTTTGGTTTAGAGACCAGGTAAGGACTTTTAAGCTAGACACAAGCTCAAAACAGTATACATCAGTTCTTACAAGGACTGTCACATTGTATTTTCTGTATAGAGCAAGTGCTATAATCTCTTTGGTTTTAGAGACCAGGTAATGACTTTTAAGCTAGACACTACTCAAAACAGTATACATCAGTTCTAACAAGGACTGTCACATTGTATTTTCTGTATAGAGCAAGTGCTATAATCTCTTTGGTTTTAGAGACCAGGCAAGGACTTTTAAGCTAGACACTACTCAAAACAGTATACATCAGTTCTAACAAGGACTGTCACATTGTATTTTCTGTATAGAGCAAGTGCTATAATCTCTTTGGTTTTAGAGACCAGGTAATGACTTTTAAGCTAGACACAAGCAAGCTCAAAACAGTATACATCAGTTCTTAAAAGGACTGTCACATTGTATTTTCGGTAGGAGCAAGACAGTGGTATATCTCTTTGGTTTAGAGACCAGGCAAGGACTTTTAAGCTAGACACAAGCTCAAAACAGTATACATCAGTTCTTACAAGGACTGTCACATTGTATTTTCTGTATAGAGCAAGTGCTATAATCTCTTTGGTTTTAGAGACCAGGTAATGACTTTTAAGCTAGACACTACTCAAAACAGTATACATCAGTTCTAACAAGGACTGTCACATTGTATTTTCTGTATAGAGCAAGTGCTATAATCTCTTTGGTTTTAGAGACCAGGCAAGGACTTTTAAGCTAGACACTACTCAAAACAGTATACATCAGTTCTAACAAGGACTGTCACATTGTATTTTCTGTATAGAGCAAGTGCTATAATCTCTTTGGTTTTAGAGACCAGGTAATGACTTTTAAGCTAGACACAAGCAAGCTCAAAACAGTATACATCAGTTCTTAAAAGGACTGTCACATTGTATTTTCGGTAGGAGCAAGACAGTGGTATATCTCTTTGGTTTAGAGACCAGGCAAGGACTTTTAAGCTAGACACAAGCTCAAAACAGTATACATCAGTTCTAACAAGGACTGTCACATTGTATGTTCTGTATAGAGCAAGTGCTATATAATCTCTTTGGTTTTAGAGACCAGGCAAGGACTTTTAAGCTAGACACAAGCTCAAAACAGTATACATCAGTTCTAACAAGGACTGTCACATTGTATGTTCTGTATAGAGCAAGTGCTATATAATCTCTTTGGTTTTAGAGACCAGGCAAGGACTTTTAAGCTAGACACAAGCTCAAAACAGTATACATCAGTTCTAACAAGGACTGTCACATTGTATTGACTTTAAGAGGCAGGTAACAACTGTGTGATCCCTATAGAGCCATATAAGTTCAATTATTTTGACACTCAGGAAACAAATAAAGAATGACCACAAAAGCTATTTAAGACACCATTTTTACCGTATATTCATGTATGAGTACCCATTTCATTGTGGCCATGTTATATTTGTATTAACTAGTATAAAAAATATAAAGAAAATGTTCCTATTGTTATTAACATTACACAATTCAAATTCATTTTCATTAGAGGATTACGACAGTTCTAACAAGGACTGTCACATTGTATGTTCTGTATAGAGCAAGTGCTATATAATCTCTTTGGTTTTAGAGACCAGGCAAGGACTTTTAAGCTAGACACAAGCTCAAAACAGTATACATCAGTTCTTACAAGGACTGTCACATTGTATTTTCTGTATAGAGCAAGTGCTATAATCTCTTTGGTTTTAGAGACCAGGTAATGACTTTTAAGCTAGACACTACTCAAAACAGTATACATCAGTTCTAACAAGGACTGTCACATTGTATTTTCTGTATAGAGCAAGTGCTATAATCTCTTTGGTTTTAGAGACCAGGCAAGGACTTTTAAGCTAGACACAAGCTCAAAACAGTATACATCAGTTCTAGCTTACAAGGACTGTCACATTGTATTTTCTGTAGGAGCAAGACAGTGGTATATCTCTTTGGTTTAGAGACCAGGCAAGGACTTTTAAGCTAGACACAAGCTCAAAACAGTATACATCAGTTCTTACAAGGACTGTCACATTGTATTTTCTGTATAGAGCAAGTGCTATAATCTCTTTGGTTTTAGAGACCAGGCAAGGACTTTTAAGCTAGACACATGCAAGCTCAAAACAGTATACATCAGTTCTAGCTTACAAGGACTGTCACATTGTATTTTCTGTAGGAGCAAGACAGTGGTATATCTCTTTGGTTTAGAGACCAGGCAAGGACTTTTAAGCTAGACACAAGCTCAAAACAGTATACATCAGTTCTAACAAGGACTGTCACATTGTATGTTCTGTATAGAGCAAGTGCTATATAATCTCTTTGGTTTTAGAGACCAGGCAAGGACTTTTAAGCTAGACACAAGCTCAAAACAGTATACATCAGTTCTTACAAGGACTGTCACATTGTATTTTCTGTATAGAGCAAGTGCTATAATCTCTTTGGTTTTAGAGACCAGGCAAGGACTTTTAAGCTAGACACATGCAAGCTCAAAACAGTATACATCAGTTCTAGCTTACAAGGACTGTCACATTGTATTTTCTGTAGGATCGAGCAAGACAGTGGTATATCTCTTTGGTTTAGAGACCAGGTAAGGACTTTTAAGCTAGACACAAGCTCAAAACAGTATACATCAGTTCTTACAAGGACTGTCACATTGTATTTTCTGTATAGAGCAAGTGCTATAATCTCTTTGGTTTTAGAGACCAGGTAATGACTTTTAAGCTAGACACTACTCAAAACAGTATACATCAGTTCTAACAAGGACTGTCACATTGTATTTTCTGTATAGAGCAAGTGCTATAATCTCTTTGGTTTTAGAGACCAGGCAAGGACTTTTAAGCTAGACACTACTCAAAACAGTATACATCAGTTCTAACAAGGACTGTCACATTGTATTTTCTGTATAGAGCAAGTGCTATAATCTCTTTGGTTTTAGAGACCAGGTAATGACTTTTAAGCTAGACACAAGCAAGCTCAAAACAGTATACATCAGTTCTTAAAAGGACTGTCACATTGTATTTTCGGTAGGAGCAAGACAGTGGTATATCTCTTTGGTTTAGAGACCAGGCAAGGACTTTTAAGCTAGACACAAGCTCAAAACAGTATACATCAGTTCTTACAAGGACTGTCACATTGTATTTTCTGTATAGAGCAAGTGCTATAATCTCTTTGGTTTTAGAGACCAGGTAATGACTTTTAAGCTAGACACTACTCAAAACAGTATACATCAGTTCTAACAAGGACTGTCACATTGTATTTTCTGTATAGAGCAAGTGCTATAATCTCTTTGGTTTTAGAGACCAGGCAAGGACTTTTAAGCTAGACACTACTCAAAACAGTATACATCAGTTCTAACAAGGACTGTCACATTGTATTTTCTGTATAGAGCAAGTGCTATAATCTCTTTGGTTTTAGAGACCAGGTAATGACTTTTAAGCTAGACACAAGCAAGCTCAAAACAGTATACATCAGTTCTTAAAAGGACTGTCACATTGTATTTTCGGTAGGAGCAAGACAGTGGTATATCTCTTTGGTTTAGAGACCAGGCAAGGACTTTTAAGCTAGACACAAGCTCAAAACAGTATACATCAGTTCTAACAAGGACTGTCACATTGTATGTTCTGTATAGAGCAAGTGCTATATAATCTCTTTGGTTTTAGAGACCAGGCAAGGACTTTTAAGCTAGACACAAGCTCAAAACAGTATACATCAGTTCTAACAAGGACTGTCACATTGTATGTTCTGTATAGAGCAAGTGCTATATAATCTCTTTGGTTTTAGAGACCAGGCAAGGACTTTTAAGCTAGACACAAGCTCAAAACAGTATACATCAGTTCTAACAAGGACTGTCACATTGTATTGACTTTAAGAGGCAGGTAACAACTGTGTGATCCCTATAGAGCCATATAAGTTCAATTATTTTGACACTCAGGAAACAAATAAAGAATGACCACAAAAGCTATTTAAGACACCATTTTTACCGTATATTCATGTATGAGTACCCATTTCATTGTGGCCATGTTATATTTGTATTAACTAGTATAAAAAATATAAAGAAAATGTTCCTATTGTTATTAACATTACACAATTCAAATTCATTTTCATTAGAGGATTACGACATGATTATGAGAGGATAACCTATTTGTGGTAGAAATGTAGCAGTCTTTAGTTGCATGACATTTGCATCTTTTTTTCTAGGGTATTATCATCTGTGCTATCAAAGTTTCTTTTTTCTGTTCTCATGCATTTTTTGTATGAGTCTTAAATTTCTCATTTATTCAAGGTGCTATGACTGATGAGGTTATGGTATTTTTATGCTTAATGCTCAAGTACATACCGGTATATATTTATCCTTGCCATGTTTATGCTTATATTACATTTGTAAACCTGCAATTATATTTTTGTTTGATTTTACCTTTGCTACATTATTTACATGTATATTGATTTTTATATTTTGATGTTTGTATCATATTGTAAATATCTCAATACTTTTTTAAAACTGACAATATGGGCCTTTGGCTGCATGTTATTTGTTTAACAAAAAATTAAATTAATGAACTGGTTCAATTCAATGTATTAAAGCTAGAAATGTTTCACTATAAATTATATCGTCAATGAGCATGGAAATATATATACATGTATTATGAAGAAGAAATGCTACTTCTTCAGTTAAAATGATTTTTCGTTTATACATAATTATGTGTAAATAAAGGATTACAGAAAGAAGAAAAAATAATTGTGTTTTTCACTGATAGTAAATAGTTTTTCAATGAAATCAGTTTGTGTATAAAAGATATTAATTGATCAATTTGTATGCATTTATATTAATGTCCATTATATATTTGAAATTTATTGAGCCATATTGAATAGTAGTGACTAGTCTATCAATCATATTCATGTAAATATGTAATATCTACTGTGCTCTCTTTTAAGTGAATGAATTCTACCAATTAACGATGCTGTCAAGGATTTGTCTCTTATTTTAACTGTACACGGTACAAAGGCTCCAAATGAAGTGAAAATACAACCCCTTTTTTTGTATGTGAGCTGGCACTCAATCAAAAAAGATACCATGACAAACTGTTGCTATTATATGCCATAATATGGATGAAGAATTTCATAGAAGAAAGAGAAGAGATACGACCTAAACTTACTGCCACAATATGTTTTTCCATGTAACTTCTTCACTGGGGCTTTAATGATGCTCAATGTAAACTAATGCCAATAATGTTCGTTGTCATCATTTTGATTTTCGATTTATCCATACCTATATCAAAACCTGCATTAACTTATTGAAAATGACCTTAAACAAAAGAAAATTAGCTGTCATAGACCATGCTTTACATACTTATACATATAAAATGTTTATGAAAATATATCTCCACTGTGACAATGATGATTGAGGTAAGTGATACGTTCTTCTTTGTTAAAATTTGTATTGAAGCCATGAAATTGATATAATGAAGAAGTGCGCCTTTAATTTTGTTTTACATCTATCATAATCCGTATTCAATCTAAAATCAATGTTATAATGGAAATAATTTCTGTGATATCAGGAATGATCGATCATAAAGGCATCAATACATATGGAATACATAAGATGCATTCCATTTACAGTATACTTAGTATTGAAAACTATAATGCATGAATTATGGAATAACTTGTAAAGACAACAGTTCCGATTTGATTTAATGTATAATTAATACAGCATTAAGTAGAGAATTTTCATGTTAAAAGTTTCAACAACTCTGGAAGCTTTTATCACCATTATATGATTTATGTTTGCGATTTGTGATTAAAAGTTTCTAACTAATTTGCAACTTATATATGCCTCAGTATGTTATTACACTTTATTTTGGTATTAATAAATGATCACAATATCCTTAAGAAAATGTAGATACTTGCAGAGAGGGAAGATGTATGAGATAGTGAAATAATTTGAGAACGATTATGGATAAATATTGGAAGGCGAGAAATGAGTAATGAGAAAGAGAGAGGGGGGGGGGGGGGGGGTTAGGGAGATATAAGAGGAATATAATGACAGTGAGAAATTAAGGAAAAGATGTGGGACTCCAATAGAAAGAGAAGAAAAGAGAGAAGTCGGAAGTCACATAAAAAATGAAGGAAAATGTTTAAGATGGTGAAAGGTTAGGGGAAAATTATGGATAGTATAATGGTAGGCGAGAGATGAGTAGTGAGAGAGAGGGTGGGATAGGGAGATAGGAAGAAAATCATTTCAGAGTGAGAAATTAAGGAAAAGATATGAGAAATAGAAAGAGGAGAAAAGAGAGAATTCAGAAGATGGATAATGAAGGGAAACTGATTGGAGTGGCCAGGGGTTGACCAGCATCATGCCTAAACATTGTTCCAGGCCCGGTGGGGGGGGGGGGGGGGGGGGGGGGGGTACGCAAATGGCATTGCTTTGCACAGCGCGCACGTCAACTGGGACGGTTCGTAAAAACGAAATTTCACGTAACCAACAGGGGAAACGGGGCCGCGTAAGCTGCGGGGCCACTACGTGAAGACGAGCCTAAGCGTGGATGTCAAGTTTTTCGTTTTCACGAACCGTCCTCTGACTGTCCTCTGTGATTGAGGTCTAATTATTGTTTAAATAAACATTATTTCCACGTAAAACTTCTATCATTTCATTCTGTAGATAGTGTACTATCAAGATATCCAAAAAAATGAATACCATCACATACTTTTTCCCCGTGAAAACAGCGATTGTAAAAAAGTGAAACTTTAAACGCGTTTATCTCAAAATTTGTTTCTGTACGCTAAAACGCTCTTGGGACACTTCGTGAAAACGGTGACGAATTATTCATCTTCTCTGAATTCCCACCGTGGTGATCTACAATGTCCAGCTATGCATCGTAAGTAGCCACACGTGGGATCTTTACCCACATCCTCAAGTTGGAAACACCATTTCATACATGTGATCGGGGAAAAGGACAGTTAATTTTTATGCACGACAAATGTCAACTGTGTATTCCTTTTCAAAACCAGAGCCATTAAATATGTAACAAGCCTTGATTTGTACTGTGTACATGTGTACTTTTAAAAATAGTGTTCTATATTGCTCTTTAGTAGAAGTATAGTAGAAGTAGAAGTAGTAGTAGTAGAAGTAGTTGTAGTAGTAGTTGTAATCGCAGTAGTAGTTGTAGTTGTCTTAGTAGCCGTAGTAGTCATGGTAATGGTATTATTTCTATTATTATTATCATTATTAATTGTCATCATCATCATTATCATTATCATCATCATCATCATCATTATCATTATCATCATTTGTTGTGGTAGTTTGATAATGTGCTTTTCATAAGGCTTTAATCTGCCACAACGCCATAATTTGAAGTGTGCATTAACATAATTTTGAGGAGTATATATATATAATTCTGAGTGGGATCAATCTTCCCTTCATCAAAGGAGAAGTTCCTTTACTAAAAACAGATTAAGTATTTGACCAAAAAAACTAAAAGTTCAGAAAGAGGCCTTAGATTTTGGGCCATGTGAGAAGCAGAACTAAAGTTCTCCATGAGGTCCTTGCCCTTCGAACAACGGATCCTATTTTCATCCGGGTAATTCCATTCTGGAATCCCTTGGTTCTTCATAAGGAACCAATTGGATCCTGGGTTAGAGTATAGATTTCCTATATCAGATCCTCGCTTCTTGGAAGCTAAATCAAATTAGACCATAGCTTTCCTATTAGAAGGTGGTATCAACCTCTTCATTTTCAAATTGAATATGGGTGCAATGACCATTTAGTGGAGTGATAGTAATTTAATATACCCCCGTTCATACTTCACCAGATAATATGGTCTGATTCGTTGCACTGTATCCCAGAGGTCTATATATTATATATATATTATATGTTCGGAGCCAGAAGGATGTTATTCTGTGTTATAATATGATGAGCCAACCCCTTTCTGGCTCCAAAAGACAATATTTGGTTCCAGTGAAAAGAATACAAAAGAGAACTGAGCAAAGACATAGAAATAGATAACCATTTCAGCACAATTGTTTAAAATAGAAAATCATCTCTCTTACTCAAAGGAGATGGTATTAAACCTTTTTCATATGGCACCCTTATAAGATTTGATTAAAGATAGTCTACATGTAGCTACCCATTCAGATTGCACTATTTTTACTTTGCTTGCTTTCTTTGTCTCTCTGCATGGTCGCTTGTTTGCCACATGTGTATTTTTGCACACACACAAAATGTAGGCACCAATTGGTGGAAGGATTGCTTTGTGCAATTCAATTGCCTTGCAAAATCACCCATATCCAGTCTTGAATAGATTTGATATGACAACCCTTTTATAAACACCTGTCATGTCTTGCGATTACCATTTTGAATAAAGATGATATGTGTTCACACAGTGAAAGCCTGTCTATATAGACCGCCCAAAGGAGCAAGACAAGTGGTCTTTATAGGCAGGTGGTTTTTATGTCCAGGTTCCTTTAGTACATGTTTCAATGAGAAACCATTTTCAAGGAAAATAAAAGGTGTGGTCTTTGTAGACAGGTGGTCACTTAAGCAGGTTTGACTGTACATGTATTTATACCAAATAAATTATATTGCTTCAGCAGATAATCCATAACCTAATTGTTTTCCAATAAAATTTCAAGGATGTCATGTAAAGTCTACCGTTAAGAAAAGGTTTGGAGCACCAAGAATAGGGGGCATGCTCATCTACAGAAATGCCACAAATAACAGACCATAATTGAAATCCTTTTTCTGAAATTGCATTGATTAAATGTGAAATTTATACAGAGACTATGGCTGAAATGAACCCTCAGAGTAATGTTAAGGACACAATGCTGCTAGTTACAAACAAAGATTGACATTCTATCATAATTATAATCAACATCCTGTGCAACATAATAGAAATGAGTTTTATAAATAAACTGAGTCCAAATGGACACAATAATCACTACAAACTGGGTGATCTCGTAGACAATACAATTTTTTTCAAATTATTAATATCCAGGACTTTTTATTATTACTTTTTTATTTGTAATGTTGATGCCAGTTGGTCTAAAATTGTCATTCTTGTTATTTTAATAATTTATAGAGTCTTTAAAGGACTGTAGTGAGCTTCTAATACAACAAATATTGTTATGCCTTCGTAAAACATTATAAAAAACAAACTTTAACCGAGTTTCCTTTCACAGTATTTATGTGGCATATATCTCAGGTAAAAAAAGTGAATTTTCTCCCAGGAAGCCCAGCATCCCTCAAAGCCATTTGACCTATGACCTGTCTTCTATCATCAGGTATATCAAATGGACACATCTTGTCTGATTTCCTGACCTAGCTAGGCGACCCCATGACCTTTCTCATCTTACATTACATAAAACAAAAGTAAGCTGATCAAATTTTAGAGTGACTCATAAGGGCCCATTCACATTGCATGAAAACCTATTTGAAACACCATCAGGTTTTTTAACTACCATTTACACAACTGAAAAAACCCATAAAAGTCTGTTGGTGTTTTAATATTTTTGGAGATGTGTGCAAGTGCTACTTGATGCAGCTTTGCATGCGAAAGTACAGAAGAAAGTCATGTGAGCAAAAGTGTACAGATAGAGCGAGCATGTACGTATACTGCAAAGCCAGCACAGTTTCGGCTGGCATTAATTCACAAACCACAATCTAGAGGTGGTTTTTCGATTTTGGGTTTATCATCGTGTTTGTGGGTAGTTGCCTAGCAACCTCCGAGAAAACTCCAGAAAGTGAGAAAAACCAATGTATTTCTTCTCCGGTGTAAATGGTCCTATAGTGTAGAAACCAATATGCTTTATATAGGCATACAGTCTCATGCAATTGGGTGTTCACAATTGGAGATTTATTGTCACTCTCTGAGCAAAGGCCTTTGCCGAAATTGAAAAAGCTGTTGATTTACTTTGAAGTCAAGAGGAACCTGTTTGCTGTACTGAGGTATGAGGGGTTCCACTATGAAGAAAAGATTACTTTATAAAACAAACACAAAAGACACAAACATAATGATAATAATATTAATAGTATTCAGCTTTTATATAGATTGATACAATGATGTGTCCAAGCGCTTTACAGATATATTATTACCCCGGTCATCGGATTCAGGCTTACCCACAGACAATGTATGTACATTCTATACCCCCTGGCACCAACCTGTTCTAATTTCTTGGATATGTGGTTTGTGAGGTGAAAGTTAAAAATAAAACAAATTTTAAACCATTCTGTCCTTCTGTCAACACCGGGATCAAGGGAGCAAAATCCCATCATCAGACAGGCTACATGAATCCATGTCTGGTTGATAATAAAAGTCTACTTAGTCACTTCATATACAAATTATAGAGGCAACAAAACTGAAAGTAAATACGGGAGATTAAGATTTTCTGAAATACTTGATTTGATTTAGATTCCCAAAAGATATATACTGGCAACGTGCTACAGCATAATGGTCTCCATCAATAAAAGGATTTTACAGATACAATGAATGACTATTGTGTTTCGTATTAAAGCAGCTAGTCTAACGGAAGATACAATTTTTTCACTTCATTTCTCTTAAATGTTGAGATATTCCCCATCTTATTTTCTTGTTCATTTTTAAAAAATTAAAATGTCCATGTTAATTTTTGTTTAATTTTACAGCTTGTAATGAAATCATCTCAATCACATTAACAAAAACAGATGATTTCCATGACTACATTTTGTTTAAACTCATGATTTAAATCATTGAAATAAACTTTTATTGCCCTATAATCTATTTATTTTCCAGACTGAAAATGGATGCAATATAGACATATATCCTGTGAGTCATTGATAGTTAATATAGTCTACAAACTTTCATAGAATGCTATTGCGTACCTCAGAAAAAATGCAGACAGAGGCAGAATTTTCTTATCAAGACTAAACAGATTAAAAAGCAATTAACCTTCTAATAGTATTGTGGGACCTTTGTTGACTATATAGTTGTGCTCTTAATAAGCCCCAGACTCTGAGGCTGATGGCTTTCTAATCAGCAATCAAGACGTAATTGATTTTTAAGCAATGTAATTACAAACATTAGGCGTGTCTTCATCAGCTGGAGATTGCCAAATAGCCCGCTATTTCTGATTGGGGAAACAATCCCGAAGTTACAAATCGAGTATTCATCAGCTCGAGACTTAATTGACCTCAAAACTTGAAACTCAAGCTTGAGAAATTAGCTCAAGATATTTTGCTCATAGTGGGAGTCTTTGGGCTAGTCAAGACGCACCGGATAAATAACAGGATATTTTGCAAACTAGCCCAAGATATCTTGCAATGATTATCCCGCCAATTGCAACTTCGGGCTGATGAGGACGCAAGTTAACTGGATCATTTGCGATTGGGACAGTTCAAAAAGCGGGATATTTGGCAATCTAGAGCTGATGAGGACAGGCCTATTGCCTGGTATGGGCCTGTTCTAAATTAAAACCTAAATGGCAATTCCAGAAATCAGCAGAGCTTCGGGCTGATGAAGACGCAAATTAACTGGATAATTTCAATCGGGACAGTTCAAATAGCGGGATATTTGGCAATCTAGAGCTGATGAGGACAGGCCTATTGCCTGGTATGGGCCTGATCTAAATTAAAACCTAAATGGCAATTCCAGAAATCAGCAGAGCTAGAGTAGGGAAGTTTAAGTGGAGATTTTTGAACTGTATTCGCTCGACTAAAGAAGTGACGTTATGCATATGAAGACAAATAGAAGGAAAGAGAGAGAAAGTGAGAGAGAGAATGAGAGAGAGAGATAGAGACAGAGAGAGAATGACAGAGAGAGAGCTCGAGAAAGAGAGAGAGAATGAGAGAGAGAGATAGAGAGAAAGTGAAAGAGAGAATGAGAGAGAGAGAAAGAGATATATATATATATAGAGAGAGAGAAAGAATGAGAGAGAGATAGAGAGAGAGAGAGAGAGAGAGAGGGAAGGGGGTGTGGGTGGGATTGAGGAGGGAAAGAAATGGAAGTGAAAGATTGGAGGTGAAAGAGTGATGGAGGGAAAGGAAAGACTGCATTGGTAAGGGTACACTATGGAATTAACATTTGGTCCAGGATTTTTTCCTTCATGATTTCTCTTGCACCCTAATGAAAAAGACCAATTGTTGTGATCTGAGATGATATTCACTTACTTCTACTGCATAAAATATTGAATTACAATGAAATGCAGTTTATGAGTTGTATATATCTTAAGTTCTGTCTTGCAGAATATTGGTGCAACATTTATTTCTGAAATACTTGAAATCGAAAATGCTAACCAGGATATCAGCGTGATGGTAAGGACTGGAGGGAGGAAACATTAGGTCTCATGCGGCCTATATGAACAAGGCTTCAAAGATAAAGTTGAGTTCTGGTCATGCGATTGCATTGTGAAAGAAACGTGGAATCATTCAGATACGGTTATCTAGCATACTATTGGTGTGTACGGCAAGGTTCTGGAATCATCAAAATGATAAGAAATTTGCCCCAGTCTTGGTAAAGTTACAAGCACTGTACACAGAAAGATGTATATGGGACGAACATGTCGCATACAAATCTGTCCCGATTTTTAATGATGTTACATGCCATATTTAGAATATTAAGGCATTTGAAGAGCCATGCTTTTCATGGAACGTTTTATATTTGATGTTCTTCCACACTTGCATAATACAATGATAACGCTCACAAATTATTTTCCCCTCTTCCTAGAACTCGACCTTCTCTTTAAAGGGTTAGATCAATCTGCTTTACAAGAACTTCTCACCTGAAATTGACACAACCTGCCCCAGCTGGCGGGGCAAGCCATTGAGCTGAGATAGAAGTCTTACTGGATGCGAAGGTGTGGGTGAGGGCACGACTGCATGTCCTTGAAAAACGTACCTTTAATCTGTCTGTGATCTGACAAAAGTAATACAAACATATGAAGAAATGGATATAAAACATGTTCACACAGACCTTCTAGAAATGAGCTCAAGTGCAATCTCAATACCCTCCTCTACATCCTACAGAAATAATGGTTGGATCTAGACTATAGTTCAAATGTCATGGTTATATTCACACATTTCATTAGGAGATGGACAAGGCTATTGAAATTATTTCTTTAGGGTGATTTTTTAGATTGTGGGATAAGAGTGATTGCACACGTCTAATATTGGACCTCTGACCGTGTCATGCTTATTTTGCGGCCATTAGTTGCAGGTTCTTCTTTTTTCCGACCAGCTTTTTACCTTTCATAGTTTCATGTGCGTAAAAACCCTCATGGTTCCATCAATGGGCAATTGGGCACTTTAGATTTTCTGCAATTCTTTGTAACAAAAAAGGGCTGTTTAATACAAAATTGTGAAAGTTTCTTTTTTACATCATTGTGTCAAAACAGAGAAAGTGAAAACAGATAAAGTAGCTATATCCCTCTCGCTGCATTACCTATTCAAGATACTTCTGTCACATTAGTTTGTGAGAAACTCACCACGAAATCTCCTGCAGCTTCATTTGGAGCGCTGTCCTTGGTTGCAACAAGAAAGAATTCTCTGAAAGACACTGGGGTTGTACTCTGTAGTAGAACTGTAATCAAAGGAGGATAGAAAGAAATTATATAAATTTTTAGCACACAAGACTATATAAAATGACATTTCTAGTTACAAAAGACACTTTCTGAACCTGGTAAAGCTATTATGACATTTTTTGGTTGGGGGGGGGGGGGGGGGGGTTGTATTCTTAAAAAACTTTACAGGTGCCTTTGCTAGCTTTTTGTTCACTTAAGTTTATGAAAACAAGTTTTACTGGTGTGAAGGAATAGAACAGGTCGTATGTAAGATCCTTGAGGGACACCCATATTGCATAAAACTGTCTGTAAGGCTTCAGCTCCTACCAATATATTTGTTCAAACAATATCTTTTCAAATAGAGGTAATAGAATTTATAGAAATACATGCCTCCTTCAAATATAGTATGATAATACTATCTTAAGCCTGAGGCCTTTAAGAGCCTTATGTTTATGGGGGATACCACAAGGTTCTTTTAAGGACCTGGAATGTTCTTTAATTAATCAACAGTTTTTTTAGTTTTTAATTTAAAGATTGTGCAAAGTTTAGTGGACGGCGAAGTTGGCAATAAACCTTCTGACTTGGCCCCACTTCCTCAAAATGTACCAAAAGATATACCTACAAATTAATATCACTATTTGTACGTTCAGAATAAGTACACATTTATACAAAAGCAGCGATGAACAAAATGGTAATAAATATAGGTTCAGTTTATGCATTTCTACACATATTAGAGAGAGAGAGAGACAGAAAAGTTTTGTTAAAGGCATTGAAATAAAAAGAAATAATCTGAACAAAAGTACACCTAGATGTTAAACACGCACTGGTAGTTCCCTGGTTATTTTAAAAGAGTCAACAAACAGAGGAAATTACCAGAATTGAACAAATAGAACCTATTGACCTTTTACAACAATTTGTGACAATTACTTTGTTTCTCTTCCTGAATACCATTTCCTTCCGTTTTTACTTAATCTATCTGTCTGGCTTACAGAGATGAGATCAAATGTCTGTTTAAAAAAGAAATCTATGAATGAAAGTAAAATGTATTTTGTCCACAGCTTCTCATTTTATAATATGTATCTGTAATCCGTTTAGAGCCAGTAAGGAGTTAACTCACATGTACTTTAACACAGAGTAAAAGCCCTTTTGGCCCCAAACAGACATTGTAACCAAGATTTCCAATATCTTGTTTTCAACCACAGCTCTTTTGGGGATTTCCACATCTTGGCCCCGTTTCACATAACTTGTCATCAGTGACAAATTACAGTCTTTGGTAAAAGCTACTGAAATGCTTGCTTCTGATTGGTTATCAGCAGATTTGTCACTGATTTTGGTAATTTGTCATTGAAAAAAGGGCTTTGTGAAACAGCTAGGTCCCTGATCACTCGCTACTCCTGTGTATTTCTTTGAGTTGAATCTTTTTCTTTGGTTTGCAATTATTTTCATTTTCAAATTGTTGCATTTTTTCCCCATGAAAATATATTCAGAGAGATTTTCAGTCAAGGCTTTACCATTCAACATAGAGAAATAATCATCAGTGGCGCTCTCAATCAGTTACACTGCCAACAATAGGAGAGTTTCATAATGTAGACAAATGTAATGCATACATGCTTCAAAAGGCTCTTGACACATACTATCCCATTCACCAGTTATGATTGCATTCTGACTATTGAAATAGAATTATACGTAACAGGTGAATGAAATAATTTGTAAAATAGCACTCAACAATAATTTATGCAATTAATTTGATTACATTACGAAAATGGTCTATTGTGATACAATTATTTGTAACAAGTGAATAAAATAATTCACATGGAAGTGCTTCAAAAAGACATATCCATTGAATTTAGTTAAATCACAAAACTAGCCCAAAAAGACATATACATTGAGTTTAGTTACATTACAAAACTAGCCCAAAAAAGACATATACATTGAATTTAATTACATTACAAAACTAGCCAAATTTGATTAAGTACTAGACAAGAAACATCTCCATTTTTTTATGTAACTACATGTATAGGATAATTATAATATGTAATATAAATCAATCATATGTTTCAACCCCAACCATGCATGGTCAAGGTCCATAGTCAAATATAAGTGGAAAAAAGAGGCCTATATGCTCCAGACTTTATTGCTCAGACCAACACACTTCTATCCGATAAAAAGTCAATTTCCCAGCGAAGAGACAGACATCTCTATTTCCAGCAAGGTCTGAATGATCAATCATTTTGCCGCCTTTATTTTTGGAGACAGCTGCGTGAAGCCACCTCAAGTACCATGCTAACCTAGATAGCGGCTCTAGGTGAGACACAAATGTCAACTTATACTGTTGCCAATTTACTAAATGCAGCCGCAGTTTGCTTTTGACAAATAACTTCATACACTGCTGCGGAAGAGTTCCAATCAATCATGTTCACGGTGAGAGTGTTTTCTTCTTCTTGAATATATTTGTAAACATGTGAACATTTTACCTCAATCTGCTTTTGCCTGAGTGCAGATAGATACAAAATACACCTTGCACAAGTAATTTGTCTGCTTAGAACTAGAGGTATGTTAGCTCTATATATGTGACAAATAACTTTATACACTGCTGCGGAAGAGTTCCAATCAATCATGTTCACGACGAGAGTGTTTTCTTCTTCTTGAATATATTTGTAAACATGTGAACATTTTACCTCAATCTGCTTTTGCCTGAGTGCAGATAGATACAAAATACACCTTGCACAAGTAATTTGTCTGCTTAGAACTAGAGGTATGTTAGCTCTATAGATGTGACAAATAACTTTATACACTGCTGCGCAAGAGTCTCAATCGATCATGTTCACGATGAGAGTGTTTTTTCTTCAATATTGTAAACATGTGAACATTTTACATGTACATCTGCTCTTGCCTGAGTGCAGATAGATACCAAAAACACCTTGCAAGATTAATCTGTCTGTTTGGAACCAGAAGTATGTTAACTCTATGTGATGTGATGAGAGTTTAATGCCCTTTTGGGTCCAAACAGAAGAATTATAAGTTTCTTAAACAAGAATTTGTCTGATACCTTTCATTTCTCTGTTCAATGGGAAAAGCATTCCATACATCTGGGCCAGTGTAGTGATTTGATTTAAGGGATGAAACAGTTTGTGGATTGTACAAGAATTTGTCTGATACCTTTCATTTCTCTCTTACATTTTCACGCTCAGCATAGCTCAAATCCACTTTATGAAATTGGACCAGAAGACAATACTTTCCACACATAAATAAACTATCGTTATATTTCAACTGAAGAAATTAATCTTCAATGTTAAAATAACAATCAGACTTCAGTGCCTTATATATTATTTTAAAGTTAACAAAGATACAAAAATGATGTTTTGGTTTGGTTTTCATTTCATGCTACCCCACTGATATATACAAACATATGTATGATTTCACCATTTCTACTCAACCCTTTGCCTATGGGAGCTGGGTGGTCACTGTATTAAGTCTTTGGGAATGAATGGATACAGTAGTCAATGGGTTGATCTAACAGTCTGAAAGATTTGTGCCGTCAAGATTTATGCAAGGAGCTAGCATCTAGGGGGTGTTTCACAAAGATCTTAAGTTGAACTTATCTCTAAGTTGGACTTAAAAATTATGGAAAGCTGTTAGCATCATTGAAAATATTTTGGAAAAGTTATTTCAAAAGGCATAAAATGTTGATTCAAATGATTCATACTTTGTATTATCAGGGAGATTTCATGATCTTGATGTGGAATGTATGAAAAGTCTAAAATACTTCAATTTTTGCTTTTGGAAATATTTTATTTTTAGGCTACAAATGGCTCTCCATAATTTTAAAGTCCAACTTAGAGTTAAGTTCGACTTAGGATCTTTGTGAAACATCCCCCAGGACATTTGAAATACTAGAAAGGTTATATAAATGGTAAATGAAGTAATGCATATACAAAAATCCATGAATAATGTTAATGGAAGGATATTATGTTATTGTTTGAATAAATACATTAATGAATGATAAACATGAATGATAAACATGACTGACAGACACATTCAGAGGAAAACTGTTTCCACTTGTGTTATTGAAAAAAAAACACTTAACAGTCCTTGGCCAGACTAGCTCTGCACTATAAACCTCTTGAAAGATGAGTTATGTGCCCTTTTAGCGCCAAATCCAAGCTGACAAAAACAACAACATTCAAACGTCTTAAGTATTTTGCATGTAAAGTGGGATGTGAAACAGTATATGCATGATTGTGACGGCAAGTCACAATTAGTTACTGCTTTAAAGGGACTTGGTAACTTTGTTCAGATGAGAGATACACGACCCTATGTGTTATTAGTGTCTGTGATACTATGGTGTAATATTGAAGCCCTAAAAAAAAATTGTGCTTCAAAATGATCAAGAAGTGCTTCAAAAAAGTAAAAATCTTTGAGTGACCAGTTTTACCATACTCGTTTTCCCCAATAGACTGTAGTGTTATGAAAACTGTTTGGCAAACGGTTTTCAACAATTTGTAATTCCAATCATAAATATCTTGATAATCAGACAGGCGATCGGCATGTAAAAGTCATGGAGTTCCTGACTGACCTAAAGAATCTGAATCTGAGACAAAGTTACCGGATCCCTTTAAAGGGACCTAACATTGTTCGGATGAGAGAAAACGGTGCCAAGGTAGTGACTTCAATGCTATTTGTACAATTTAGGAAAAGTTTGAGTCAAAACAGACCATTATTGATAACTATATAATACGAAGTGGAAAAGGGAGAAGAGACTAGGTTCAAAAGACTCATGTATAAATAGAAATTATAGAGAAAGAGAGAAAGAGGGAAAAGAGATACAATTACACTGAGGCAAATATGATTTCCAACATGCTTATTAATTTAAAAATTGATATTTTGTTGGCTCAGAACAATCCCTCTACTCTTTGATGAAACATTTTGAAAAAATTTACGCCAGTTTTTTTAGAAATGAAATAACCTTACCATAACTTAAAATAAATTAAAGTTTGAAAAAGTGAAGGGGGGGGGGGGGGGGGAGTCATACAGAAAAATGTCAGTTAATACCCTTCCTTCTTTTCGTCCTCACTCTCCTCTGCAATCTATCAAGTTTTGGCCATAATGAAAATGTTTTTTGACAGCCATCTGGAGGCATCTTTGCAACCACTGTAAATTGATAAAAGGTTTCCTGTCTCGTTAAATTGTTACATTCATGACCATCTTTCCCCATCACCTTTCATTTCATTCATTCATCAGCCCTTCCTGCATGCTTTCCACAAATCATCAACCATTTCATAGCGGGCATGTTCACACTAAAGTCTAGTTCAGGGGGGTGTTCCACAAAACTTGTCATCAGTGACAAATTACAGGTTTTGTTATAAGCTACTGAAATCCTTGCTTCTGATTGGTTATCAGCAGATTTGTCACTGATTTTTATCAATTGTCATTGAAAAAAGGCTTTGTGAAACGGGCCTCAGATGTGCTGCTGAAACCCAGATTTTTGTTTAACGATGCTGTAAGTGTTATACGCTTCACATGTCTCTATCTGATAACACAGAGCTAGGTGAATATGCATACATGTAGGGACTTTGATGCACACAGTTGTCTTTCATTTACGCATTTAAAAAAACCTCTGTGGTTTACCGCGTCGAATATGAACATGCCTTTACAGATCCCAGAATTTTCCAGAAGAGCACATTACCAGAATGTTCTACATCAAAGAGTTGTGTCTGACTTCGATAAACATGTATCACGTTTCTGGGAACACTTCTGGGCAAGAAGACTGGGTGGAGCGAGGTAAGACAAAACTTTTCAATCAATTTGCAGTCCGACAAATCAATCATAATGTCTTTATGTGATTGTACCACGAGAAACTTAATGCTGATTATCACAATTGATTGTAAGTTTCATGTTACAATTGCTTAATCTCTGTCAAACATCTGCAGGGCATCCACTTGAATGAATAGCGATCCCTAACATGTTGTCAGAACAACAAAAAAAAACCTCTACATTCATACCACTTGTCCAAGTTGAGATAAATTTGCAGGAAAGTTGTCTCCGTGAACATATAAATTCAAACCTTATTTAATCAAAACAAGACTGGCAAATGTGAACACTGCTATATTTATTTGATGGCTACATGCGAGAGGTGCGTTATTCCAATGCACTAGTGATACTATTAATTTACAGGCACAGCCGGAAAATATGAAGAGCTCTTTCTGCCTTAATCAACAGATATAACACTGGATTCCTGGTAAATGCTGTTAAGAGGCAAAGCTTTTTGTAGAGTAACAAGATAAAATGCATGCAAACAGTTTACTACTACTACTAGGTTCAGTGTAGATACCCCTATATGTATGTACATAAATATATTGGATGTATTGTAAAGCTGCACTTTACAAATTCATCTTAACTTTGCCTGGTACATACAGGATACTCATGCTCATTTGGTATTTTATTCTATACATTTTCAGTAACTTCACCCCTACAACGTTCCCATGTATTTTTCCTCACTGCATCCAAGCTTAACCCCACACCTAACCTACTAGCCTTCCCCCTCATGTCTGACCCCTAGCTAAACCCTTACTCCCTTCACCTAAACCCATATCTTACACCTCACTAACCCTCCCCACTCGCCTCACTACATCCCCATCCTTCCCCATGTCTTACCCCAGCCAAAACCCTTTTTCCTCTTCTTCCCCCCTGTCTAACCCCATGTAAACCCCTCTAGGCGGATGGGCGGGCGTATCAATCATCCATGGTTGAGCTATCACCCAGTAGATACCAGGCGGGCAGACACCCCATCTCACAGACAATTGAGATATAATCCCTTAGACCGTGGAGAGATAGATCCTGTCTTCATCTCACTCTATCCCACTGCTGCCATCCAATCTAAAAGCAAGGGAAGTCCTATAAAATGCCGCTTCTTCCAATGGATTCAGGCACACATTGGATACCTCTTAATTTGTGGATGCTGGGCATCTCTGGGAGGCCAAAGCAACGATATATCAGGATCTCAAAATGACACTGACATGAAGATGAGCAAGGATGATGGAAAGTGGTAAAACAACTACACATACTTTAAAGGCAGTCTGTACAAGTTTGGCCAGAAGGGATTAGACCACACAGTGAGTTCAATGACAGGCGGCTATCTCATCAACTCAGCACTCAATTAACATAAGAAAAAGAGGATCATGGGGGACCAACAGGCACCGATTGGGGAAGCTTTTCTATATAGAGAGAGCAGGTAGCTACAAGTAGTACATTGGGGCTTTAAGATTGTAGGCCATTTAAATAATTTCATCCTAAAGTGCTAAATTCTCAGAAAACTGGTAATGTTGTGACGCTTTTCTTGATGGTCTGAACTAGAGGAATATTTCTTTTCCAAAGGAAAAACTTAAAAAACACTCATAAATAGGAGTTATAAACTGAGTCATTCAGGGAGGAAAGGGGAGATGGTGAACAAAAAGGGGAGGGGAAGGGATATAGATAAAATAAATTGAGAAATAGGGTAAGCATAAGCAAACACAAATATATAACTGGATCAGGAAGAAAAAGAAAAAAAGAGAAAGGAGAGTGAGAGGAAGAAGGAAGAAGAGGGAAAGAAAAAAAGAAAGGAGAGTGACATGATAGCGAAAGAAAAAAGGAAGATGGAGGGAAAGAAGGAGAAGGAGAAAAACAACAAAGAGTTAGGGAAAAGTGAAAGGAAAACGAGAGAAAGGAAGGAGAGTGAAGAAAGAACAAGAGATAGATAAAGAGGGAAGGAGAGGCAGCAAAATAAGGAAGAAAAAAGACAGAAAGGAGAAGGAGCAAAAGATAGAAGAGGGAGAGAAAGAAGGAAGGAAGGAGATATCATTTATCTCATTAATGAAATTGGTTAGACTGATACATGGTTTAGAGAGACAAGATGGTATCATTGAGATTGAAACTCATTTAATTGGAAAAGGTATACCGGTATCATAAACTTTCCATAAACCCTGCTCCAGGCAATAAAGAATTGAGATGGGTCGGAACGCTAGGTTGCTACCTTCTGAATAAACATGTAGGATGAAGGCTCTATATTGAAAACAAGAACCAGGTGATTGGAGAGACATTTTTTATTAATCTGATCTTTTTCTAAAATCCATTTATAGCAGCAAATCTATAGTTTGTATATGGATACCTCGCATTTGGGGGGTGATTTTCAAGTGTTATTTAAATTTCAAGGAAAAAAGCAGGGATAATCTTTATGAAAACTACTAACCATGTTGATTGACAAATTAAAAAACCTTTTATTAAAAACAAAATAGCCTCATAAGAATATTAAATCACATTTCAAGTGCTATATATGAGGATATAATTCTCTTTGAAATGCTCCTGATGAAAGAAAATTAGAGTGATCTAGTAACCTCAAATAATAAGCTGTGTATAGGTCAGTGTATAATATCAACCGGCAAAAACTTTACCTGGCTTTCTATCGGTAAATGATTCAGGACCTTGAAGACAAGAGAGGAGAGAATAAAACCCTTTATATAGGGCTTGCATGGAAGTATGTACAAAGAAATAATTGAACATCCCAATTCGACCACAGTATAACAACATGGAAACTCTTCATCAAGAGCAAAGCGTGTTTTGGTGATTGCTACATTTTTAATTAATATTGCTTTCAGAGAGATTCAGTCTCCAAAGATAAAAAGAAGCATTACCTCATATCCGTTTAAAATAAAAAGATTCTGGCTCATATGATATATTGTCTGTGTGGAACCAGAAGGGCGTTATTGATTTACTTCAATACAGAGTTAAAAGCAATGTGTGGCTCTCAACAATCTCAACAGATGATACATCTCCTTAAGATATGAACCTAGGATTATTTTATCTCTCAAAATGTGCTTACAGAGTCACATCTGAACCAGGTTTAAAGGTAAAGACCAGTTTTGGAAACGCCCCCCTCTCAAAAAATGAAATGGAAGCTCTTATTACCAATCATGTGAAAGAATATGTTTCGACTAATACGTGATAAAAAAAAATTGCTGAGAAACCGCCTACTAATTGATATATTTTGTAAATTATCATATCTATTTGGACCGGATAGATATCGTGCACGTATCGCGCACCAGTCCCATAGTCATATATAAATCTTTCTGTGTACAGTGCTTGCAACTTTACAGAGACTGGGCCAAATTTATTATCATTTTAATGATTCCAGAACCTTGCAGTACACACCAATACTTATATGCTAGATGATCAACCTTTTCTAATCGATTCCACAACGTTTCTTTCACAATGCAATCGCATGACCATATCTGGTCTTTATCTTTAAGATTCATTTCTCCATCAAAGGCTGTTGAAGAACAGAAGGGCGTCGACTCAAAATAATATTATTGCCCTTCTGGCTCTGACGAGACCTATCTTCTGAAGATGTGAACAGCTAAGATTCATTTCTCCACCAGAGTATGTGATACAGTCTGTTGAGGAACAGAAGGGCCTTGGCTCTGATGAATGTATATGATATTAAAGCCACACTGTACTACTGATAGCTACTTGCGCCCTCTATATAGCAAACCATGCCTAATGGGTGCCTGTTGGTCCCGCATGACCCCCTTTTTCTTATGTTAATTGAGAGCTGATTTGATGAGATAACCACCTGTCAGTGACCTTGCAAGTTTGTTTAATGGCCAAACTAGTACAGACAGGATTTAAAGCCTTCATGGCTCTTGAAGAGAACGAAACATGAAAGAGTGAGAAAGGAGGGAGAAAGAAGAGAAAAGAGGGAGAAAGAGGGAGAAAGAGGGAGAAAGGGGGAGAAAGAAGAGGGAGGGGAAAAAGAGGGAAGAAGGAGAGGGGAAAAGGAGAAGACAGAAAAGGAAGAAAAGGGGATGAAAGAGGATGAAAAATGAAGAAAGAGAAAGAAAGAGGAAGAGAGAGGAAGAAAGAGGAAGAAAGAGGAAGAAAGAGGAAGAAAGATGAAGAAAGAGGAAGAAAGAGGATGAAGAGGAAGAAAGAGGAAGAAAGAGGAAGAAGGAGAAAGAAAGAGGAAGCAAGAGGAAGAAAGAGGAATAAAGAGGATGAAAGAGGAAGAAAGAGGAAGAAAGAGGAAGAAAGAGGAAGAAAGAGGAAAAAAGAGAAAGAAAGAATGAGAAAGAAAGAGAAAGAAAGAGGAAGAAAGAGGATGAAAGAGGAAGAAAAAGGAAGAAAGAGGAAGAAAGAGGAAGAAAGAGGAAGAAAGAGTAAGGTGGAGGGTTTGCAGCAACATCCAGGAGGCAAACATACAACCAGTGGTTACCATGCCAACAAGCCTTTACAGGTGAGCGGAGTAAATATTGATACGCTTTCATCCAAAATGATTTCTGGAGCTGCAAATTTAGAGCTCCCCTGAACATGATTGTTGGAAGCATGTACCTATTACCATATATTGGTCTCATACTAGCCCGGCCCCGCGTAGAACCATGGTGGTGTTAGGGTGCGGCTAGCTTTATCTAATGCATGATTCTGCATCTTACAAAACTGAGCAGTCAACAAGTAAGTCCCACCCAATCAAAATGAATTTTGTAATATTTCTTCAAGTAGAAATATGTGCATATGTTTTTGAAAGTTGTTCCCTAGTAAAATATTAAAACCAAAATAAAGTTAAACAATGTAAATTTCAGATAAAAGGAATTCTTTGCAATTCTAATGTGAAAGAAGGGGTTAATAATTCATGACGACAATATCCAAATTATGTTCAGCATCTTTTCTGGTTGTTCAATAAATTTACAACATATGATATTACAAAGGAAAATCAGTCTCTCTAATCCTTATGTAGATGGCTCACAAATGAAAAGAAAAATGGGAGACAGGTTAAAATTCCCCTTAAAGATAAAGATCAGTTCTGGTCATGCGATTGCATTGTGAAAGAAACGTTGTGGAATCGATCAGAAAAGGTTGATCATCTAGCATATAAGTATTGGTGTGTACTGCAAGGTTCTGGAATCATCAAAATGATAAGAAATTTGGCCCAGTCTTGGTAAAGTTACAAGCACTGTACACAGAAAGATGTATATGGTACTACGCACACGTGCGCGACACGTGCGTTTTATCTATCACATAACAATAGATAAACTAATTTACCAAATATATAAATTAGTAGGCGCTTTCCTGGCACAATTGTTATCATCATGTATTAGTCAAAACATATTCTTTCACATGATTGGTAATAAGAGCTTCCATTTCATTTTTTTGAAATTGGGGCGTACTGGTCTTTGCCTTTAAAAGAAAGACCACTTCATGACCAGATCACTAGGTTAGCATGGTATGGTGTGTGGGTCATATACCTTTACTATCCCATGGGATAAATTGTAAGGCCTGCAAGTGTGTTGAAGATCATACAGCTGTAGATCCCACTGGGACACTTCAAGTGGTGGAAAAAGTAAGAGCTTAGGTCACGTTTTGGCCATTAAAGCTTACAGCGATATGTTCATATATTATTTAGTACAGTGTAGATGAGTGAAAGAATCACTGGCTTATCCTTAGAGCTGACACGACTCTTGTTTAATTAAAATCAATGGTCCATGAAGGAGGAAAATGATTGACAGATCAAGGGTATGGTGATTAGATTGGTAAAAATTTGATGTTTATTTCCAGGCAACGGGAAACTAATAACATACCTGCCAACATTTGAAAATAAGAATTAGGAACTTTTAGCACGATATGCCTTCGAAAATAAGAAATTGCAGCGGCAGTGTAACTGCAGACCTGCCAACCTCTGTAGTTCAAAAACTGTATTCTTTAATCTCAAAAGTTGTATTTTACTGCCAAAAGTTGTATTCTTAAAAAAAACACAGACTGTTAAGCGGATCAATGCCTCTTACAGTTCCTACATTCAGGAAGAATTTTTGTTATGGATCAGTGGTTGAATATGCATGATTTCGTCACGACAGGTGTGTTTGATGAACATCCCCAAATTGCCGATGTGAGATGCTTGTAGGAAACTTTACAGGACAGAATAGGCATGTTGCCATTGAAAATCGTAATGTCGTATTTGCTTCTAAAAATCATACAAAATACGCCTAAATCATACTAGTTGGCAGGTCTCTAACTGGCAATACGCGGTAAATCTGTACCAAAAAGATTTGCCTTGGATTATTTTTTGCAAAGTAGTTGTGATTATATGTTCAAGTCAAATTTGATTTAATCACACATGTGAATATCAAATGCTAAATGCTTACACCCTAGCCATTCTACCTTGGTCACACCACCAAAACAACTCCATACAGGCTCTACACTGACTGAACCTCAACCATTCTATGTCAGTCACACGTCTAAACTTACTCCACGTACTGACTACAAACTGACTGGTTCTCTGCCATTGTACCTCAGTTACATGGTCAAACCAATTCCACACTGATGCCAAACCGACCGAACCTCAACCATTCTACGTCAGTCACACCACTAAACTTAAGCTATGGTCACATCACCTTAAAGTAGCCTGCTCGGCGGCCGGGCAGTGAGTTTTGAGCCAATTTCGCCCAGGCACTGCCTCTTTTTAGGGCATCTTGGTCGCTGCTGAAGTTTTAGCGCGGAGTTAAAATTCGGGCGACGCCTGCTCACTTTCACTCGCCACCCAAAATACGCTCGGTGCGCGGGCGGTTGCCGTCCGGGCACAGACCTAATCGAGCGTTCGCCGTCGAGCGATTTAGGTCAAAATTCGAAACAGCGAACGCTCGATTAGGCCCGAGCGTATTTTGGCGCCCCCATTCTGCATGCCTTGGTCACACCACTAAACCGACTCCATACTGACTAAATGACCGATCCTCTGCCAATGTACCTCAGTTACACGATCAAACCAACTCTACACTGAATCTAAATGGACCAAGCCTCAGCCATTCTGCCTTAATTGGTCACACCATCACCCGATTCCAACTCCCAACTGGCCTACTGATTCTTGGCCACTAGAGGTAACATATTTTTCCAGCGGGATCGGCCTGTTGACGGTCTCTGTGTGCTGTGACTGGGGTTTCAGCATTGCTATCTGATGATGAGAGATGATGTTCTATTACCATGGCAATGAGTATCATATGACCTGCAGTCAACAACTATCAGGTTTAATCAATGTTGATCATCTTCAGCGGACTGACGTGACCTGGGGCGGAAAACATCCATCAACAAAAAATGAGACCAGACATATTGTTTTTAATGCAAGAATCCGATCAATCCCTGTCGTCACAGGAGCTAATATCGATAATAGGAGATGGAAAGAGGATGATTAAAATCTTAGTGGCTGTATTGAAAGTGCATCTTCTATTCATCCTCAAAAGATGGTTGAGATAGAAACTGATATATCTGCTGGGAGGGGGGGGGGGGGGGGGGGGGGGTGCACACAGCTTTCATCAGATTGAAAATTCCAGGATTGAAATAGCATCCAAAAGGTTCATAAAATTTATCTAAGTAATTATATAGGGTTCTACATATACAAATCCTCTTTCATCTCTGGAATTTGAAACTACGTTACATTTTGGGGACAACAAAGATTGGGAATTATGAGCCTTTTGAATAAGAAACTATTCAGCATTACGGTATGAACCTTCAGAAAAACATTATGTAACCATCTGCCTTTGGTACCACATGGCATCAATACACTACGAAACAGCCCACAGACATAAGTGTAATATAAAAGACTTTATTGTGATGGGCTGAAAAGAAAAGTGGACGAGACTCGTTCCTATCCAATAGAAAGCATCGTCCATCACAAACACAAGTTTCAGCTGTCTGTATTAGTACGCCGGCAGCGTTGGGATTGACTCGGCAGTTACAGGAAATAATATTTCATGTATCTAAACAGGCAAAGGATTAATTGCTCTAGAATGCCTAGTAGGCGAACTATTACAGAGGATAATTCTCTTCTTAAAGATACATGGCAGATTTCCATCTGCCTTGTAAGTCAACCCTTGCACTGAACTAAAGAATATTTCAAAATGCAGAATCTGAAGATATAGCTCTGAGCAATAAGCTAGCTTTACCAATGTAAGATAGAGTGTCATCTCACTGCTGACCTATATGTTGAGCTCTCAATATTCTAAACAGCTGCATGTAGATAACAATGAAGACAAGAACAAAGTGAACTGTTTTTTGAGAGTTATGAAATGAAGAAAATTGAAGAAAAATATATATTTAAAAAAAAAAATGTTTACCAATATTAGTGAAAAGAAGAAACCAGATAGGTAAATCTATCTTTGGGGGCTCAATGCCTTAAAGTAACTCGGTAATATTGTTGAAGGATGATGAAAAAATGCTTACTTTTTGTATGAAATGTTACTTATTAAACCCTTTTACATACAACAAATCCTGAACAAATTCTCAAACCACAAAGATATTTATGGTTTTCTTAGTGTCAGTGTGCAACATCCTCTAACAGTAAATTCTCCCAACCATTTTTGAATTTTCCCCAACTGTTTTTCCATGCTCTATCAAAGCATCTCTGACATGCAAAAGTATAGTAGCTGACTTCATGAAAAATACTCTAATATAGGTTTGACGTCACAGAAATTCAATGCATCTCATTTGCTGAGGTGATATCTATCTAGCTTTCTAATATACCTCATAAACCAATCTTCTTATAATCTCTTTATCCTTAGCCCTAGATCTCTTAAATTGAAAATAAACCAATAGTATCCAATCCTCCCCTTCATTGATTCACATCTATAATTGTGACCCAGTTCTGAATTGTGGTGATATGACTGAGGGTGCGTTCATGCTTCACTTTTTCTGGCCAGAATCAGGCATCTGTTACGCGTTTACTTTAAAACACTGTTGCGTTCATGCTTACTTTTGTAGAATCACCGAAAAAACGGCGATCATGATCGCCGATCGTAAACTCACAAAAAGATGCGTTTACAATTTGTAAACGCGTTTAAATGGGGTCAACGCACTGACCTCTAGTGGGTCTACGCATGGACCATGGTCTAAATATCATGCGCATTTCAAGGTTGCGAATCCAGCTGCTAGGCCAATTAAGGCCACCAAGGGAGAATTTCCTGGAGAAGTGAGCATGAACAGTACACCGTGGAACTGCGATTACGATGAGCGTTTACGATGAGCGTTACAAATCGCTCATTCTACCTTCAAAATCAAGCATGAACGCGCCCTGAATTTCATTGATAAAAGTGGTTCAAATCAATTCTGAATGATTCTTAAAGAGATTGATGTGTGTGGACCAGTGAAATATAAACAGTCACAGAAACTTGCTGTGAATTATATCCTTTCTTTATTTCTTTATCCTTCTTTACTAATGTATCAACTAATATTATCCATACATAGTATGTATGGTGTTTCTCACTATTTTTATCACAATTTTCTCACTGTTTTTCTTTTCATATCATTCATTCCCTCTATATATTGTATTTGTTGGTACCACTTAACTCTGTTCACTACCACTCAACCCACACATAGATTTGTTTGTAATCTATATATATTTTGTTGTATGTGTTTATTGTTTAATTGATTTTAATAGCTCATGCTGCAATCATAATTATAAACCATTATGTCAGTCAGGAATCCCATGATTTTTACAAGCCGATCGCCTGTCTGATTATCAAAATATTTATGACTGGAAATCGAGATTTAATTTTTTGTTTTCCTTACAGTTTTTTTAACACTACAGTCTATTGGGGAAAATGAGTATGGTCACTCAAAGATTTTTAAATTTTTTGAGAAACTTCATGATCATTTTGAAGCGCAATTTTGTTAGGGCTTCAATGTTACATCATATCACAGACACTGGTAACACGTAGGGCCATGCATCTCAGATTTGACATTGTTAAACGATGCCTTTAATCTGTACCGGTAAGTTTGTCTTGAAGAAGGGAAAATGGTAATTTAGCATAGCCATTTATCTGTATTGCACAGAGTAATCCTTCTGTCAGCTGGTGCTTATTACTCTGTGCCAAATAGCACGTTTAGCAAGCGAGTGATTGTGCAGATAGGCGAAGCAAGCAACCAAAGTGTTGAATATTCTGCTTCAACATGCTCAGTGAGATGAAATCCCAAGGCTAGCTTAACTCAGCTCAACTCAAAGACAACTGAATTCTACATGCTGAATACAATAACCACCTGGTTCCCAGATGCAAGGAGTTAATGACATTGCCATGCACTTTCCCTCTCCTATCATTGTTTCCCGCGAGAGTCCATTAGAACTAAGACTAATTTGTGGATGGAGGAACTCTCTTTGTCTGTGACCGCAATGTCATTAGGTAAAGCAGCTTTTATACCCACAAGACTTGCTTTATAGACAATGATAGATCTTGGCAGGAGTACCTCATAACATTTACTAGTAGTCTGCATTAAGCCTTGTTCAGATACGATGCAATAAAACCACAGTGATTTAAAAAAAAAGATGACGTAAAGTGTAATACCCTTCACATTACTTTATCTTATACACAGAGTTCAGTGAATATGCACAAGTCCTTTGTTGCATGCAGACTGCGTTCATTTACACATTAGAAAAAAAAGTAAAAAGGCAGCAGCCTTTTTGCAGACCTGTCAACCTCTGTAGTTCAAAATTGTATTATTTAATCCCATAACTTGTATTTTACTGACAAAAATTGTATTAAAAAAACAAAATGGATCAATGCCTTTTACAGTTTCTACATCCAGCTTTAAAACATTCATAACTTTAGCATTTTTTGGTCAGATTTCTTCCCAACTCTCACGATGCGATACCTCCAACACTGGATTGATTGAATGTAGTAGCAAAGCGACTTGACAAGAAGAAGAAGGAAACCTGCTTCTCTGATTTAAAAAAAATTATTTTAGAATAGTTTGCTAAAATACCTTTGCATTCCCAGTCAGGTGATAAACGTTAAACCACTCAACTAAAACACCTTTATGGATAAATGTGATGAGGGTCGCAGTGACTTCTAGAGCACAGCACTCTAGACACAAGACAATCATCGATATCATCTGTTTAGAGATAAACATGCATCCATTAAGGTTACTCCAGGGAAAACTGACAAAATGTTGGCTTTAGATCAGCTTACGACATGAAGATCTATGAAAGAAGATGCTCTCCATACTGCCCCATTGAGATCAAAAAATTTGATGTAAACCTGGAAATTTGATGCCATCAGTATCAACCAAAACGTGCAAAAACAAGCAAACAGTGTGATAGAAAATAGCAAAAGATGAAGTGATCAGATGTACAAAATAAATGAGGTGAAGTGGATCAGAGTAGATAGAAAAAAGTATAGAAACTTAGAAAGAGTGGAGAAAAAGGAAAAAAATTATCTAAATGTTCAAAGACAAATTGATGTACATGTGTTCTTAGTTATAAAGTAAAAGAAGAATGAAGGTGGACATTTTCATTTCTGTAAAATCTATGAACATCTTCTAAAAGCAGGATATTTAACCAAAATTGCTACCACAGCTGTAATATATATGCTTGTTTAAAGACCAAGATGGGCATAAGTAACGTCATTAGCTTGCAGGCATAGACCCTTGACAGTCCCTGTGCGTAGCTGTGTCTGCACATTGAGACTAGGCCGACGGCATACTACATAGGCTCTGTACTCTGTAACAGCGCCAGACAAAGAGTATTTGACATACTGTGTATGGTATTTGACACAGACTTGATGGATTGTTGTAAAGTGTCAAATTGGAGTCTGTGCCTTCAGACTATAACATAATATACATTGACACACAGTCCTTATCCTTTTAGGCTTGTAATAGAACACATCACAAATATTTGTTTTAATCAACCCATGGGCAATATCAGTACCCTGTTGTATATGTACATGTATGTCCAATAGTACTCTTGTTTGGATTACTTAATATGTCAATTATACTGTATATACTGTAACATCTCAATAGATTATGCACAATACAATTGAAATTGCCTTAGGTTTATTTTAAGAAAGTACTTGTTATTGCTTTACAGGAGATTTTGTAATAGAAATATGGTCATTTAACAGAGCTTTCCTACAGCAGTTTAAACATGAGCAATTTTCAATGTGGTAATACTCCAAATATAGCACACATCAACCAACAGCTTTCATAGTAGATGGTTTTCATATCTAACCAAGACAAAGCTTTCTCATGAAACTTAAACAAAAGGAGTAAATTAATGGGCTTCAAAGAAAAAGCTTCATGTAAGTAGGAAAAATATGTATTCATTAACTAACAGCTTTCATACTGAATATCTACCCAAGCAAAAGCTTTCACATGAAAATAGAAATACAATTTTACAGAAATAAGCGTTAAAGAAATGGCTTCTAATATATACATGTAGGTAGGAATAACATACAACAGCTACAAGCTTTTACAATTACACTGAGTGATTTTATATGATCTATCAAAAAATTGTTAAAAGCTGTAAACTTGTAAAGTAATAGGCTTCAAAGAAACAATTTTATATCAATATTAAAGTAGGAATAACATACATCAAATTTTAGCTTTTACAGTGTCTGATTTCCTATCTATCCATGACAATGGTTTTTTCATGAAACTTGAATAAAAGTTTTAAAAATTCGAAAAGTAATAGGCTTTAAACAAATGGCTTCATATAAAGAGGATTAACATACATCAACTACTATAGCTTTTACAGCTTCACTGAGTAATTTCGTATCTATAGAGGAGAATGGTTTTGCACGAAACTTTAATTAGAATAAAAGCTGTAAAGTAATAGGCTTCAAAGAAATGATTTCATATAAGGAAGAATTCCACATCAACTAAAAGCTTTTACAGAGAATGGTTTTGCATGAAATTTAGATTTTTAAAAAATCTGAGGAGTTAAAGGCTTCAAAGAAACGGCTCTGATTTTAGGTGAGTGAGTGTCTTAGAAAATGTACAAAGAAAAGAAAGAAGACCTGCTCATCCTTATACCGTAGCAGTTTTCTATTATTTACTAACTACAAAATAAAAGCTAAATTGGATTTCTGATAATCATAATGGAATTGCACTTTGAGACAATCTTAATAACTGTTTATCATCCAGGAAAGTGGGTTATTTGGACCAGTAAAACATGAGACTTGCATGAACTCACATTAATGTACCGTACACACTTTTGACAACTTGTTATGTTACATTACTGAGACTATTAGCTATGTTTTACCTACACCTTCTGCTCATTACCCAGCTGCATATTTATCAAGATAGATTCTTTGATCAGCATAATTATGTAGTCTCTAATAGCCAGCATTTTTTTCTTTTGTTGGGTGGAGTTTACTTTCTGACATTACCAGAAGTCAAACTTAGCTTCAAATCTCTAAATGTCAGAAGAAATATGGTGGGTAAGCTGGATTACTGGATGATACAAGATCTGGAGCATAACATGAGTAGGGTAAACACCTCGCTCAGTTTTTGAGTACTACAGGGGCATTTCCATTGCACAGCATATATTACAAGCATGTGCATGTACTTGTAATATAGATTGGCGATGCCTTCTCACCTAGAGCCTCCTAATCCTGTAATAATTCATTTCTGCATCTATCACTCCGCTGTTTACATACTTCCGCCTCACTTCCTTTACTCACTCACTCTTTGCCCCGATTCCTTTCCATCTCACTCTATCCTCTCCATCTGTTACTCTCCCCAGCCCATCTCTCTCTCTTTCCCTCTCTCGTTTTATTCTTTCTCTCATCCCCTCTCTTCGTGTATCCCCCCCCCCCCACTTCAACATCTGTCTCTCTCTTCCTGCTTCCTTTGCTCTCCGACTCTTTGCCTCCGACTTTTTGCCCCTATTCCTTTCCCCCTCTCTCTCTCTCTCTCACTCTCATGTATTTCTCTTTCTTTTCACTTCCTTTACTCACTCACTCTTTGCCCCGATTCCTCTTCATCTCTTACTCTCCCCAGCCATCTCTCTCCTTCTCCCACTCTCTCATCACATCTCTTCATGTATTTCTCTCCCCATTTCAAACTATCTGTCTCTTCCTTCTCCCTTCCTTTACTCACTTTATCTGCCTCGATTCTTCTCCATCTCAATCTCTCCTCTTCATCTCTAATACTCCTCAACCCATCTCTCTCTCTCTCTCTCTTCATGTATTTCTCTCCCCATTTCAAACTATCTGTCTCTTCCTTCTCCCTTCCTTTACTCACTTTATCTGCCTCGATTCTTCTCCATCTCAATCTCTCCTCTTCATCTCTAATACTCATCAACCCATCTCTCTCTCTCTCTCTCTTAATGTATTTCTTTCCCCTTTCACTTTCTCTCTCTCTCTTTCATTTCATTTCTTCATTTAATGACAATACTCCTGCATGTTTGGATTTTAATCAAAAAAACTGAATTGAATTGAATTGCAGTCTTTGACAATGACACAATTAATTTTAGATTTAGAAACCTTACATCATTTTTAATTAATTTTTAAAAGCAACAATCATTCCTCTATCATCACCTTCTCTTGCTCTGTTCATGACCTTAGAGTAGGTCTTCATCTCCATCCCAAAACTAATAAGAATGGTTTCCTATATAGCTCTTTACCATTAATTATAAAGTTGAGTTCTGGCCATGCGATTGCATTGTGAAAGAAAAGGTGTGGAATGGATCAGAAAAAGTTGATCATGTAGCATGTAAGTATTGGTGTGTACTGCAAGGTTCTGGAGTCATCAAAGTCACAATAAATTTGGCCCAGTCTTGGTAAAGTAACAAGCACTGTACACAGAAAGATGTATATGGGACTACACAAATGGTGTCGGGCCTATACTTATCTTGATTTCCTTATCTTTCTATGCTCATTACTCAGCCAGTATACATTTTCTACCAAAATTGTTTGGCAAATGAAATTTATTTGTAATCTTGAACATTCAGTGTAAGTTTTGTTTGATTCTGTGAGAATTCATTTTCTTTTTTTACCAGAACTCAAGTTTATCTTTAACTGACCACAGCTCTTACATCATTGTTATTACCCCGGATCACTGGATTCATTACTATTCTGCACATTATAGCGAACACTCTCCACTCCCTGGGGAGCATTCCAGCTAGTCCCTTTTTACGGGTGTGCACATGCTTATCCAACCCACGACCTTTGCGTTTCCAGTCAAGTGATTAAACCGCTTGCCTACGACACCTTTACATCCTACTCATCTGTCTGTCTCCATCTCTCTCACTTTAACTGTCTCTCTCCTATTCTTTCACAAGAACAAACAAACACACACACACGCACACACACACACACACATCCATATATCTACTCTGTTACACCATCTATCATTCTATCCCTCTCTCTCTCTCTCTCTCTCTCCCTTTCTCTCACACTCTTCGCTATCTGCCATCAAGAGCAATTGTCAGAATCAAGTATTGATTATTCTGCGGCCAGGTTCGCCATTTGTCAAACAAATCAAATTAATACATGCTCAGTCAGAGCAGTAAGAATTACAACCAATGTTGATTTCTTGGTATGGGGATAGACGATTCTGAAAATAACAGGCTGAAGGAAGCAACTGCCCCTGACTCACCCTTTTAGTACAGAGAGAAAGAGAGAGAGAGAGAAAGAAAGAGAGTGGGAAAGAAAGAGAGAGTGAGAGAGAGAGAGAGAGAGAGAGAGAGGGGTGGGGGCTTCAATGGACCACATATCTCATTCTTGATTTCGGAAAAGTTTGCATCTCCCAAAGGAGTTTTTCACCATATGGGGGAGTCGTCAATGAGAACAATTTTGTCCCTAAATGTTAATTACTTTAACAGATAATACACCAATCCATTGATTGATAGTGAAATACTTTTTTCAAAACTGAAATTTGTTATGTAATCAGTTTTTATTTGGTAATGCAAAGTGAAACTGAAAAAAATGTAGAACAGGACGCTGACATTTTTTCTTGTAACACTCAGAAAATATGTAATTCTCCATATTAGTTTATATTTGCTTGCTAGTAATTTCACATTTCTTTTACATTCAAATAATACCTGTTGCCCTCCAAATTGTTAAACATCTTATAACCTAATTCTCTCCCCACCCTGCTTTT